>JABUQX010088657.1:30000-41067 GCA_015478945.1 Trachelipus rathkii
TGTAGCTCTTATATCACGTTGGTTTTTTTACAATGATAAAATTTTAAATGATTACATCACATTATTATGGTCAATATTAGGTAATGCCTGTATTCACTCCCCCCCAGGTTTCTGGTTTGGGTCTGAGAGCAGGTATATTTTTTCTGAAGTGGACAGTTCGCCCCTTTCAATTCATTCTTGCAAGAGACTGGACTCTTGTGATTATTCCAGTTGTTGAAACGTACCTTACTTAACAAAAACAATGAAGGTGTGATACTAGAATAAGGATTTTTTTTGTTTGATAAAAACAATTATATGAAATTATAAACCATTCATAAACATTATGTGAGTGGAGAAAATAAAATTAACAAGCAGAAGATAAAATAATAATTATTATTATCTAATTGTGTTAGACTATAAAACGGATGATAAATATCATAAACAGCAATGGTTGTCAATGTGTTCCATATTACTTAAAGCTATATTCTTTTGATCTTTTATAATGAAGTGCCTTTAGTAGTAGTATTCCTATGATCTCTATTATAATTTTTGTGGATCAATACTGCTAATCATTAATTTATAAATTTGTAATGGACTTATCATTATGTCTTTCTATCGGTCTTAAGAGAATCTTTATTGGTTCTGTATATTAGTATAGGAAATTATTATTGGTATCAATCCCCCTCCTAATTAGTTTATATCAATCTCTTCTTCTAAATTGTTTCTAATTAGTTAAAATCCCCACTTCTAATTTGTTTATAACTATTTATATCAATCCCCTTGTAAAATAATTGTTTTTTTTTGTTTGTATGAAATATGTTCCCTTTTCTATTATTCTTTATAATTGATTGTAAATTTCTAAGATATTACCCATGCCCAACTTAACATAAATAAAAAAAGCTATA
This sequence comes from Trachelipus rathkii, assembly GCA_015478945.1. Taxonomy (NCBI): domain Eukaryota; kingdom Metazoa; phylum Arthropoda; class Malacostraca; order Isopoda; family Trachelipodidae; genus Trachelipus; species Trachelipus rathkii. The sequence continues at coordinate 30,885 of JABUQX010088657.1, forward strand.
AAGTATTACCATAAAATATATAAAGAATTACACTACATATTGTGTAATTCTAGAGCCAGAGCAGGCAATAACTCTAGAGCCAGAGCAGGCAATAACTCTAGAGCCAGAGCAGGCAATAACTCTAGAGCCAGAGCAGGCAATAACTCTAGAGCCAGAGCAGGCAATAACTCTAGAGCCAGAGCAGGCAATAACTCTAGAGCCAGAGCAGGCAATAACTCTAGAGCCAGAGCAGGTAATAACACTAGAGCCAGAGCCGGTAATAAATATTTTTTAGCCGGAGAACCAGAGCTGAAAAAGGAGTTGGGAAGTAGAGATATAAAAAAAAAAGGGGTTATAAACCTCAGACTAGGAGTCATAGTGGATGAGGGAGTCGAAGTCGATATTCGTACGGGTTCGAATCCACACCCAATTCGGTTGCGATTAGTGCACTAATAGTCGTAGGCGCGCGAAATAAACATCTTGTAAGTCGATAACATTTGTGTATCGGAGTCGTAAACTAACTAAAAACCAATAATACACAAAAATTAACTATTTTTTCTTATTACTGTATTCTGTGTATGGGTAGAAAGGAGGATACCAATAAATATTTTTTCTTGTTGTACATATTTCTGTGAAATTATTTCCATTAAATGGTATTTAGGTTATTTTGGGGTTTTATTCACATTAATATTCTATTTTCTAAGAATAAATTTGTGGTAAAATAAATTCTTTTGTAAGTGACAGAGTTATAGGGGCTGATCAAGGTTTAATTGTAGGTAATTAAGGTGAGAAATAAATCGTTCCGAAATAAATATATATTTTTTTCTCATTCTAACACTGGATTGTTATTAATTCCTGTCTTTTTCTTTCATGTTCAACTGGTTTATAAGTCAAATTAACGTGGAAGGCAGTAGAACCAATATTGTTGCAGCAACTTGAGAAAAGTTTGTACTGAACGAACGACAGCCACTGGGAACGGGCACTCTTGACATCCTACAGATTTTAGTTTTTTAATATATCGTGAGTTACTTTAGTTCTCTCTATAAGAATTTGATTATTTGATGTTGTTTTTTTTGGTTGTACAATTTATAACCTTCTAAGGAACTAATTAATTACATTTACACATCTTCTCTTAACACACACACATTCATAACATTTATGGTAGCAGAGCGTAGTTCTCTTTCTTGAGAAGCTGCCTATTACGTGTCTGCTGCCTTTCTTCTGTTTCTTCAAGTCTTCTTTTGGTTTCGGTTTTCTGTTTAGTGTTTCCGTAGTGTTCAGCAGCGGTTCGAATTAAGATTCATTGATTCTATATTCAGATATCTCTAAAGTTATTATCATTTCAACATTTTATCCAAAACACGGTTTTTATAGTTGTTAGGTACCCAAAATCCCAAGTATTCTCTTATTCTATCTTTACAACATCTACATAACATAAAGTATTCGAAATATTGCTCACAAAGAAACGTTGTAACAAACGGCAGCGAGTGACGATTGCGAAACGACGGTCGATAATGAATTTACCAACGTTTACCACCTCGGATTCATCAAGTTTGATGGCTAACCAACCAACGAACTTGATGACATCTGAGGGATTCGTTTCTATAACATCTTCCTTCGAAATTACTGAGTCTTCGGAGGTGTTGAACGTCGGTCCAGCACATTCGATAGGCTCAGTACCCTCCTCTTTTACGATGTCTCCTCCTGTGACGGTCACAGTGTCAACGTTAAATTTGCCGGGAAGCATTGCTGTGGCACGTCCTTATTTTGGTGGTATGCAGCCTGGCCTAAATGTATATCAACAACCCATTCCATCGGCTCCATTTGCACCTGGCCAGCAAGGTCCTCCATTGTCTGTGGGGAATTTTTCACAACAACCGCCAATGCAGAATTCATCTGCTCAAGAGCCTGAAAATAATGTTTTGTTGTTGCGAATTTTGGAACAGAATCAGAGAACATTGGATACTATGACGCAGATGATGAAAATGATGACAGACCAACAGCAAATAAAATCCAGAAAAATGATACCTGTTGGTAAATATTGTTTGGAGAATGGAGAACCTCTACCACAATTCATGAATAGATTTGAAGAATATGCCTTGGCAACCTACCCGAGTTCTCCTGTTGACGGGTGGCGTACATATTTGGGATTGCATCTGGAGGGAGCAATTAAACAAGTGTACGATGTACTAATGAAATCAAATGCAAGTTATGCAATGATAAAGAAGGAATTAATGGACTGGTTTGGTGAGCATTTGAGAAAACAAACAAAATGTGACTTGAGTGCTTTCACGGATGCGCAAATATTGTCAACAGAAACAATACCACTATATGCGTTACGTTTACTAGGATTGGCCGAAAAAGCTTTTCCGGGATCAGATGTGAGTTCCATGAAGGTTGTAAGGGAGAAACTAGTAAAAAGTCTACCACAATCTGTGCAAGATCAAGTAAATTCTCTTACGGTGGTTTGTGAGTTGGCCTTAGGAGGTGTTAGTCTTTCTTGGGAAGGGTTAGTAAAGTTAATAGACGACAATTATACACGTAAACAAGTAGCAGATAAGACTAATAATGGAATGGAGTCGCTACCAAACACTAAACCTCCCTTGATTAATCAGCCGGAGATTATAGACTTGACACCGGTAGTCCCTTCTAATTCTTATCAATCAACTCAATATACTGTTCCAGCTCTCCCGTCGGTTGGGCCAGTATGGCCGTATCCGGCATTAACCTATCCCAGGATATGATGGATCCAGTGGTGGGTCACAGTTCCCTAATCTTCTGGATATTTCTCAAGATATTCGGGTCCTCCGACTAACCCAACTTATGTGCAAAATCTGTCACAATTTGCACAGCCTCTGGGAGTCCATCCATCTAAGGGTCCTCCTGGACCACAACCAAATGTAACTGCACAAGAAAGGGGTAGAAATCCTAAGAGTAATTTTCATTCACCCGGATCACCCCAGAGGTGTAATTATTGCAAGAAACCAGGCCATGTAGTACGGGATTGTCCATTAAGACCCCAGTGCCGATTTTGCGGAAAACGGGGACACATGGCGGATGACTGTTATGTACAGAAAAACAAATGTATCCGTTGTGAGACGGAGGGACATGTCGTGCAGGACTGCCCACAACGAAGCCAGAAGAAACAACTGCATTCAGAAAATCAAGAATGTCCTGTCTGTTGTCAGGATGGTCATTTCGGAATCGATTGTCCACAGCGTTTTTCAGAAATATACCCCAACAGAGGGGAAACGAGAGTGCTCTGTGGTCAGTGGCCCGCCCACAGAGCCCAAAACAAAAGTAGAAAAGCATCAGATAGTATCTTGGGCCGTAGATCACCCGTGTAAACCTAAATCGATAGCATCAATGAGTCCAAAACCTCAGCGTTCAAGACAAGAAGATATAAAACGAGAGACGACCACGGTAATTGTAGGGTCACAGTTGCCGAGTGAAAATGACCAGGTGAAAGAAATAAAAACAATACCGAACTTAGAATTGAGTGTGGTACCTTCCGCACCACCTTTTAATGAACAAGAAAATACGTGTAGCGAAAATGTAGGATCACAAACTGAGTTAGATCTTACTATGGTTGTAAATATGTTAAAGATGTCAAATAAAACATCATCAAAAGAAATTGAGGTACAAACCTTATTTGATGATATTGAGGTACGAACCTCCTCCCATGAAATTGAGGTACAAACCTCCTTCCAAGAAAATGAGGAACAAACCTCATCTCAAAATCCCCTTTTCCCTTCTTTTTCAGATTCTATAATTCAGATAAAGTATATACAGAATCCTCCAGAGGATGCTTTAGTGATAGGAGTAGGTATTGAAGGGTGTGAAGTTGATACCCCATTACAAGCATTAGTAGATACTGGTGCTTCTCTGAGTTTAATTACAAATACAACGTATCGATTATTGAATAAAGACAAGTTTCCTTTGAGAGCCACTCAATATACAGGTGTTAGTGGTATAGGTAAAGTAGTTTTTCCTGTTTTGGGTGAGATAACTCTTCAATTAAAACTTTCTAAGGAGTTTTCCAACCTGCTCAAAAATACTTTGTGGTAGATAGATGGAGCCAAGTAACAGGTTTGATACTGTAATATTCGGATACAATTGCTTTAGAAAAGACAATTTATTGCCAGATCTGTCCACAAAGGAATTGATAAAACTATAATAAAGAGACCTAATAAATAAAACCGTAATACTAAGGATATCGATTTATGTCCGGAAAAACCCAAGGGTGGAAGATTTTTGCGTTGGTAAGTAAGGATGTAGTAATTACTTCCCGTACGTGTGTTCCGGTTATGGTTACCACATATAGTCCGCTTATAGAAAAAGATTCGTTATTATTATTTACACCAAACACAAATAATCAATGTATAATTGATGAAGCAGTTATCCCTTATACGAGGGACCCCAATGATTATATATACTGTTTCAATCCGTTTGACAAAGCAATCACATTAAAACGAGGGTATCCTCTTGGTACGTATACTGTTTTACAACAGGTACATCCTGCGGAAGATTCTAACTATAGTAATGTAAACACTGTAGAAATTACTCAAAAGCCACAAGAGACTTATGAGGAGTGGACTCTTGAAAATTTAAGAACAGCGTTTGAAATGGATAAGACAGATTTAACGGAAAATCAAAAAGATCAAGTTGTACAACTGTTAATCAAATATCCTCAGGCTATTAGTTTGGGAGATGCGGATGTTGGATGTACCAGCATTCTGAAACATGCCATAAACACGTTTATTGAAGAACCAGTGCATGAGTCAGTTAGGCGCTTGCAAGGACCTATATTATATGAGGTGGAAGAAGTTTGTCTTAAGTTGGAGGCCGAAGGAATTATTAGAAGATCATGTTCACCTTACTCAGCACCCGTAGTTCCGATTCGTAAACCTGACGGTACTATGAGGCTCTGTATAGATTATCGGAAGTTGAATTCTATCACTAAAAGGGATGCATTTCCCATTCCTAATTTAACAGATACACTGTTCAGTTTGCAGGGCATACATTATTTCTCAACGATAGACCTCATCAAAGGATATTATCAGATAGAAATGGAGAGAGATAGTATCGAGAAAACGGCGTTTTCAACACCTTTGGGCCATTGGGAGTTCCTCCGGATGCCTTTTGGTCTCATGAACGGACCTGCTACATTTCAGAGAGTTATGAGATTGGCTTTAGGTCACATTTCATGGAGTGAAGTAATGATTTATCTGGACGATGTCCTGATAATAAGCAACAGTTTCGAGAAACATCTTTCTATCTTGGAAGAAGTCCTTAAAGCATTTAGAGTGGCCGGGCTTAAGTTAAAACCCTCGAAAAGTTATCTGTTAAGAACCGAAGTAAAATTTTTAGGCCACGTAATTTCCGTAAAGGGTTACAACCCCTACAAAAGAACATTGAAGGTATCATGAAATATCCTCCGCCAAGAACGGCAAAACAGGTTAGACAGTTTATGGGCCTCATCAACTTCTATCGCAGGCATATCCCAAACTGTTCAGTGATAGCAAAACCTCTGTTCGATTTACTTAAGTTTCCAAAAAATGTGCCTTGGACGGAACAGTGCCAACTGGCATTTGACAAACTCAAACATTTATTAACATCTCCACCCTTCTTATCGTATCCTGATCGATCCGAACAAGCTACGCCGTTGTTACTTCATACGGACGCCTCAGGGATGGGTGCTGGTGCATGCCTCAGCCAAGTTCAGAACGGCGAAAATAGACCCATAGCTTACATTTCCACAGTGTTTTCAAAAGCTCAGCGTGGTTATAGTGCTACCGAGAAAGAATTAGCAGCCGTACGTTGGGCGGTAAGATCGTTAAAACCGTTTTTATATGGTATTAAGGTGCATGTATATACAGATCACAAGCCATTACTTTTTTTGCAAAATATGCCGTTAGTGAATCAACGGGTGGCCAGAACTTTAGACGAACTTAATGACATTGACTATGAACTATTTTATGTGCCTGGTAAAGAGAACATCGTCGCGGACACCCTGTCAAGAACTCCATTTGAAATTCCTACTGAACCCGACAATGAAATTAATCTCTAATGTCCCACCTGAGGGATTTACAGCTGGTTAAAATGATTGGGTGGTGGGATTCGTGTTTCAGTGTTTCATCACAGTTTTTATATGAAAATTAGATTTCTCATCCCCAGATAAGAAGGCGGCAGTGGGATAGTTCAGTAAATACAGAAGTAAAATTCATCTACCAACGGGCCCAACCAAGGAAGCAAATCAAGTAACTGAAACAACTACAATTGACCAGGTATGCGGTCAATTGCCCTTTGTTCAAGCTAGATGGCCTTTACTCACCTAGTATAAGATTCGGAGTTTGGTATATTATAGTAAAAACATCCTTTTACCATTTGGGGATTTAAATTCATAAGAAAGTGTCATTTATTTATAATAAGTGGCATCCATTACAATCTATTAGTCCCTGGAAGAACTTGAGTCCTGAATTGGAGAAGGAGGTAGTGTCCGTGACCAAATGTGAAAAAGAATTAGCACAAGCGAGAATTATGAAATAGAGTATAAAATAACTGAGGAAGATCTAATTACAGACCAGAATGATCAGCCATTGGAAAATTGGTTGGAATCTGGTGAGGAGGAAGTTATGAAAAAGAAGAAAAGACCTCCCACTAAATTATTATTCATAAGAAATATTTCCCTGATCAGGACATCACAAGATTCAGTGGAAATATTAATGGACCATATCGCCCAATGTCAGGCACATGACCCATTATTGAAAAGACTAAAAGGTCTTTGATAAGACGTCAAGCTTTTCAAGGACCACTTAAGCTGTTTAAGTTTGCGAAAAACTTTTTATCCATAGTAGATAATCAGATACTCCATCGAAATCGAAAAGATCAATACCATTATGTGGTATCGTTTACATTTGCCGTACAAGTTGCCATTATAAACCATTATGAATTTGTCCATATTGGACAAATAAACTTTATGCATTGTTGGAAAAAATTATTTGGCATCCGAAATTGAAAGATATCTGTCACGAAATATCTATGTCCTGTTATAAATGCCAACTAGCCAAAATTTCCAACGTATATCATGCTCCACCAACTCTGAAGATACATACAAGGTACCCTTTTGAATTGGTCGCCGTGGACTTGTTGCAATTGCCTAAATCAGCTAAAGGAAATACATACGCCTTAGTTTTTATTGATCACTTTAGTAAATGGATAGCGGCAGTTCCAATACGATCAAAACATACCACCTTGGTAACCACAGCCTTACAAAGTATTCTACCTTATTTGCCAATAATCCCTTCACGATTGTTAACGGATAATGCAAGGGAATTTAAGGGTCCCGAATTTGAGGAATTATTACAACGGAATAATATCAGACATATTTACACAACTCCGTATAATCCATCCTCAAATGGAATTACGGAAAGAGTAAACCGTACCTTGTTACAATATCTCCGGTTGTCCTTGAAAAGTCCTAATTTGTGGGACGTACAGTTACCCCAAGTTGTACTGACTTACAATCATTTGGTCCACTCAGCAACATCTAAAACTCCTTCTGAGATATTGTATCAGGAAGCGCATCATAAACAACCTCGACTTCCTTGGACGGGGTTTAATGCCCATTGGAAGGAAGGACATGAAGGTTTTTCTCCTTTCAAAGTGGACCAACTAGTGGCGCTTAAAATACAACTTCCAGGAGATTTAACTATAAACAAGTTTAAAGATCGATATCAGGGGCCCTTACAAGTAATTAAGGTTAATCCAAATGAGGTGACTTATATGGTGAAATCATTGGAATCTGAAAGAATTTATAGAGTGCATCATAGGCAATTAAAAAAATGGTATGTTCCCCCGAAATACGTAAGAGAAAATCCATTATTTAAGAAATTATTAACAAACCAACTAAATACCAATATAGATCCTGAAGACGAACAACCGGAAGAGATTGCAGAGGATTCCTCAATGGCCACAGCACCATCAATAACTTCTAATATACATGATATCAATTTTGAAGATGATTCGGATGAAGAGGAGGATGATTTCTTGGGATTTCCTGACTCCGAAGAAGTCAGAAAACTTTCCAGAGTGGTGTTGTGTTGCATTGAGGAGAGTCTTCTTTTGAATCAACAAGCAATCAATAATTTGACAAAGGTAAGTGATTATTCTTCTGTTATTCTTCCTACTCTTCCCTTATCTACTATTCCTCAAGTATCTACTATTTCTACTTATTCTCCTAGTATTTCTACTGACCTGTCCTCATATAATCTCTCTAACTTATTTGCTTCACCTAATTCTCCTTATGCAAGTTCTCAAGAAACTTTTCATTCACCTCACTTTTTAAATTCACCTTATACTCTCTCTGAAACTTCTCTATTAAGTTCTCCTGCTCTTAACTCTCTCAATTCAACTTCTTTATTATCCTATACTCCTATTTATATCACAGATCAAAGGAACCAGATGATTCCATATAGAAGTGCACGAAGAATGTCATGTGAAGACCTCCAGAAAAGATTGTGCTCTGTGAATTTCTCTATAGTGGAACAGCGCAGATAGAAATGGAACCGAATCGACACATCTTATTGTATGTCGATCTCTGGTAAACCGAAATGTATGAATATATAATAGGTACACTCTCTCCCAGAAATACGGTGTCGAGGGTTTTCCTATGGTTCCGTTAGAAGAGTGTACAATGGGCTCCGCAAGTACAAGTAAAACGGGAGAATGCAAGAAACTATCGAATTAACGATGATCGATGGCCGAATTATGACGTCATTGCCATTTGGTGTGATATAGCCGGAATGATACTCGAGTGATTGTTCGGGTGGATATTTAGTTCTCGTCGGTCTCGGGTCGGAACTAAGCTGTTCGCATTAGATACCGCTTCGCTCGCTTGGACTAAGATCTAAGCTAGAGAGTCGCAGAGGTCGGCGAGTCGTATATACTGAAGGGCTGTTCACAGCTATGGAATTACAATGGCAGTCTACGATTTCTGGATAATCAGGAATATCGAAGCATAAGGCGCTACAGATGGTAGTAGATAAGTATAAGTCCAACGTTCGCAGAATTCACGAGACTAGGATCTTATGAGTTGAAATACATAGCGTGTGTGCTCAATTTCTGAAATATGTGCAAATATGTAGAGTGAGGTTATCTGTGTAATATGATATCTCTTATATATTTTAATTGGGTAAAAAATTTATCGCTGTGATTTTTAATCTTTAGTGTCCTATTATAAGTTTGAGTTTAATAAATTTCTTCGTGTAAATTACGTTACGGGCCAACGTGATTTCGTTCTTGTCAAAGTTCGTTACTTTATGTTATATGTTAATCCACAGCACCTTCTAATCAAGTGATGAGGCCTTTGATAATTGTATCTCGGATCAGATAAGCTTATTACTGTCAAAGATTTTATGTATAGAATGGAATGAGAGTAATGAAATCTAATCAAGGACGTGGAGATGACTGGACTGGAGGTGTTTCATTAGTTTGATACCCCCTTTGTTCCGAAACAAACAAAAACGAAAATTTAATCGTAAACTCTCTATATTAATATATTTTAAGAGGTAAATACACATTTCATATCTCCGGAACGATTCACCACCACATGATTGATTGAATGGTTAGAGATTGATGTTTCTAGAAAGTTAAACCGTCTCCCGTATGGTCCTGTTACTATATATAACATATATATATCTCTTTGCAGATTCTCTTTTTGGGACACTCCTGGATCTCGCATTTTGAATCCGATTATGACCAACAGAGGGACAATCCAGGAAACCACCCAGTAAAGTTCATAAGAGTACTTCTCCCGAGATTTGAAGACATACCAAAAATTATTAACAGTGACCTCGCAGAGGACACAACTCACGTGTTTCTCTTTTCTATATTTCGGATGGCGTATGACTTGGCCCAACTGAGACCTGAACATTCCAGGGATACTTATTCCGTATCTCTTCCTAATATGGATTTTAAGGCAGAACATGCCATTGGACCGATCAAGAGGATTGTGAAAGCGATAGAACGCTATTGTCCTAATGCCAAAGTATATATAGTACTTCCCACTATTCCAGACTTACCCTATTATAATTATTATAGGCACATGGCCTTTGCTCCACCTGAAGCCCAGAAATGGTATTCCCTGGATTTGCCTAGGACTTCAGATCGGGAACTTAATGAAGACACGATCTATGTGTATAAC
>JABUQX010088658.1:5000-12500 GCA_015478945.1 Trachelipus rathkii
TGAGGTAGGGCAACAAAATCTCCCCATATAATAAAAAAGGAGAATAAAACAGAATGTCGTTGTAAATTACAGAGGGATTTCATTAATGTCGCACCCTGCGAAGATCTATGAGAGGATATTGGAGAGAAGACTGAGAGAGGTGGTGGAACACAAGCTAGAGGAGTGGCAGCATGGTTTTAGACCGGGGAGATCAACTATAGATCTGGTGTTCGCTTTGAAGATGATAAGTGAAAAGAACTGGGAATTTAATAGGAAAACATACGCAGCTTTCGTAGACCTAGAAAAGGCGTTTGATAGAGTGCCAAGGGAGCTGTTGTGGAGGGAACTGAGTAGAATAGAATATGAAATACCTGGGAAATTAATAAAAGCAATAAAGAGCACTTATGTAGATAGTAAGTGTAGAGTAAAGACTATGTCCGGAGAGGGAGAATGGTTTAACGTCACGACGGGGGTGAAGCAGGGGAGCGTGCTGTCCCCAATACTGTTCATTATATACATGGACAGTTGTGGCGAGATCTGTGCGAACAGAGTGGAGGCATGAGAATGTTGAGATACGCTGATTACTTGTGTTGTTGTTTGCTCAAAATCAGCGAGACGACTAGAGGAATTTCTCGCTGAGTGTGGGAATGAGGAGTTGGAGAAAGAGGTATTTTAGAGCCGAATTATATAAACCGAGGAAGACGGAGGTGAAAGATGTTGATCGGATGTGGTGGAGAGATGCCTGGACGTAAGTTTACGTGGAGAAAGGGCTAGACACGGACCAAACGAACCAGTGTTTAATTATTTGGTTGCGCGGTGATCTTATGGAGAGGATAAACGAACAATGTGAATTATTAAAATAAGAGAATAGCGGGAAAATTCAATAGGTCGACAACAAGGCACATGCTGTTCCCATTGCTGAAGGAAAAAGCAATTTGAGACGATGGTCCAAGATGGTATGTACACAAAGGTATACTTTAAGACCAATACTGAATGTACGGACATGAAGCATGGCTCTTTAACCGAGAGCAAAAGGGGGACAAGTTTGGGAGAGCGTGCGGAGATGGCCGCCGTGATTTTGCGACTGATTACGAGGCGACCGATTAACGACAGTGACAATCGAGAGATAGGGAAGAGGAAGTGAGGCAGGTTATTGCGGCGGATTTTAGGCGTAAGGGAGCGGTGGTTGAGCTTAGTTGAGAGTGGTCAGCTTGACGGGTGGTTATGGAATGTCCAGAAGAAGGTATGGAGCGGAGCAAACGAGTGCCAGAAGATACTAGGGATAGGAATACCAGAAGGAAGAAGATAAGTTGTGGGAAAGACCTAAAAGGTTTAGGATCTGGACGCGGACCAAGCTGTGACCAGCATGGCCGAAAAAAGATGAAAGGAAACGTTCGGTGGATGTTGGGAAGGCGTCTGATGATGTGGCGAATGGACAGAGACGTTGGAGAAGTTTCGTACAGGGCAACTGACAGATGCATGCGTCTACAGGAGATTGGTGAGAAAGGTGAGAAATAATTATAATTATAATTATAATTATAATTATAATTATAATTATAATTATAATTATAATTATAATTATAATTATAATTATAATAATAATAATAATAAATAATTAATAATAATAATAATAATAATAATAATAATAATAATAACAATAACAATAACAATAACAATAACAATAACAATAACAATAACAATAACAATAACAATAATAATAATAATAATAATAATAATAATAATAATAATAATAATAATAATAATTATAATAATAATAATAATAATAATAATAATAATAATAATAATAATAATAATAATAATAATAAAATTTCTACTGTACAAAGCTTTGAAGTTTGAACCCAACAAATCCGGAAAACCACCCACTAAAAAATCTTTCAAAAACAACCTTGAATAAGCATGTATGTGAGATTATGTGTGATTGTGTGTGATTGTGTGTAAGTAAGAGTGGTTTTTGTATGTGTTGATGTGTGTGTGTGTCTGTGTGTTGATGTGTGTGTGTGTGTGCATTTCTATTTACTTTTTCATGTTTTATAATCCATAATGATGCATTATTAAGGAATTAAAAGAGAAATAGTTCAGTAAATGAAATATGAAAATTTACCTTTCTTTGTTTATAATACCAAACTTTTATATTATTAATAAATTATTTTATGCTTATTATTATTATTATTATTATTATTATTATTATTATTATTATTATTATTATTATTATTATTATTATTATTATTATCACACATTATTATTATTTTATTCATTTATGATTTTATAACTCGTAGACACTAGCTATTTATTTCCATCACTGCTTATCACATTATTATTAGCGTAGTTAGTAGTAGTAGTAGTAGTAGTAGTAGTAGTAGATAGTAGTGTAGTAGTAGTATTTATAATTATTATATTATTTTTTATTATTATTATTATTATTATTATTATTATTATTATTATTATTATTATTATTATTATTATTATTATTATTATTATTATTATTATTATGAAAGAGATTAGGATTTATCTTTGTGGTTACTTTTTGTTTTTGCCAATCACGAGATTTTGTTTTACTTTCCAAAAGGATTTTTGAGAGATTATTATTATATTATATATTATTATTATTATTATTATTATTATTATTATTATTTTATTATTATATTTATTATTTATTAATTATTATTAGAGAGAGAGAGAGAGAGAGAGAGAGAGAGAGGAGAGAGAAGAGAGAGAAGAGAGAGAGAGAGAGAAGAGAGAGAGAGAGAGAGAGAGATGAGAGAGAGAGAGAGAGAGAGAGAGAGAAAGAGAGATTTGTGCTTCTTTGTAGAGTAACAGGAACCAAGAGATGAGAGAGAGAGAGAGAGAGAGAGAAGAGAGAGAGATCCGAGAGAGAGCAGAGATGAGAGAGAGAGAGAGTGAGAGAAAGGAGTAACAGGAACCAAGCAAGCAAAGATAAGAGACTTTGATTGAAAATATATTTTAAAAGGCCTTTAATACAGTCTTATGTTTTATCACACTTGTTAAAACTTCTAGCATCCACATAGGAAAATATAATTCATGTATTTTATTTAAGTCTCTAAATTACTAAAAGCAACGACCCCTTATTACTAAAACGAGAAATCATTCGACGAAACCACCCATAGTATTCTTAAGGAATGAACCAACATATTTAAAATTCTGCGATATGCCTATCCAAACAAATCTGACGTGAATCACAAATTAATAGTCGAATTTATTTGGAACAAGATGAAGTGGATACTCTGTATAAAATATAACTAGTTAGTTGACCAAAATAAAAAAAATTATAGCCAATATTAAATTCTTCTTCTTCTTCTATAAGAATTGATAAAATGTAGAATGAACGAATTACCAAAAAACCCTTTCAATATAACCAAAAACTGGAAAATTCGAACAATTCCGTTACCAAGGATAATTAAATTGACCACACGTGATTTAATTTTATTGCGCCACATATAACGCATGCGCAGAACTTTAATTTAATAAACTTTAAGAATTTCTTACACATCTAGTTTAAATTTTTATATTAAACTTTCACTCGTATTTTCTTTCTTTAGCTTAATTAATAACTTTTCCAAATATAGTTTTGCACTTGAAGAAATGTTGAAAAGTTAAGGGTTTTTTAATAACAAAATTTATTTCAATGGTAAAAATGTTGAAGAACCTTTTTAAATTATAGATTAAAAAGCGATCGCATAGATCGCCAAAACCCTTTCAAATATATCAATAAATATATGCTTTTGCATAATCTTCATGCACACATAATGCCTATACCGAAGGTAAGACTATTTTGTTAGTTTAGTGGTTTACACTAAAGAGTTGAAGAATTAGTACCAATTTGGTTTTATATTGCATAAAAATAGAAAAAGAAGAGTGCAAACCATATATTTAAAAATTATTTGATCCTATTAATAAATTGTCTCTCCTCCGGGTTGGACCGGAATTTCCGCGAAGGACTTGCGTTTTAAAGTTAATTAGAGTTCACGTGAATTGGAAGCTGCCCTCTTATCTTACTATTAAGGATGAGTTCTTATTTGGAGTTAACATAAATTATCTTATTAAAGATTAATCATTATAAATTAAAGACAAAATTAGTTTTATTATTATTTTAGAATGTATTAATTATTGACTAAATAAGGAATTCCCAAAGGTTTTTGAAAGGGTTTTCTCTCATTTTAAAGGATCCGTTAATCCTTACTTTAATTAACTTCAACTTTATTGACAAGTTAAATTAAAATGCTGTTTGAGTTTTAGCTAAAGAGAAAGAAGTAGTTTAACAGAATAAAAAATAAAACATACAAATTACTTAATTGAAAATGACAATAGTCAAAGCAAATTTATTATATATTAAATAAAATCTCCCTACCCTCAAGAAAGAAAATTAAACTAATTAGACTAAAGTGATACAAGACAATCCCGAAAATCGTTCAGAAAATTCTTACTATTCACTTTAAGATTTAAACTCCAAAAACGGAGATCGTAGAATATAATAATTGACCCATCAAACATAATTACCTACCCCCACATACTGAGTTCCTATTACTGACAGTTTCATAGGCAGTAATACTGGACGGACCAGCTACATGCAATACAACTGTGTATAAGATCTAGAAAAAACGTACAAGAAACAGGGAACAATCCAGCCCACTATAGCTCGTGTCACATGAATACTTTAGCCCAAAGCCGAACATCCGGTGTACTATAACTGCTCAGAAATTTGCATAAATATGCCACCTGAAACTGCGACAAAAGGTTATCCCTGGTGTGGCACCCAGGTGACCCTGGCGGACCTGCAACAAACTCACATTTCTCACCCAACTCGCAAACCACACTCACTTTGAGGTGCGACCCATATATTCTGTTATTCTGTTTATTTATTTTTTACCTTAGATAAGGAGCTTATAACTCAATGTTTAATGATGAAAAAATTCGGTCTTACCTCATATGGGTTCCAAACTTCACATGTAATAATTTTTCACAATTATATAATTATATCTTACTACTCAGTAACAAACGTTATACGTATACTAACACCACTCTAAAATTATACTAACTATTAATACATATATATATTATATATATATATTATATACCCTATATGGCCCTAGTCAATGCATATATTAAAGGCCTCCGCCAGGATATGGTATGATTTTCTCACGGCTCACCGCGGACTGCTTCGCATGGCGGGTTCAGTATAAAATCTATTAATCCCGACTGATTGCGGCATTTGCGGAAGTGCGGATAGTTGGGTTTTTTAGATGTATTTAGCCACAAAGAGGTTACATTCATAAAATAAGTTATATAAATAATTAAAATATACATATAGAATATAATATAATATATATACTAATATATAATATTATAAAAAATTAATATATATTATGATACCTCATAAACCATCAACCTGACCTAATAACTAAATATTAACATAAAATACATCCTGGTAATAACTAGATAAATAAATCATCAACCGTAAACTTAATCTATATCATTCACCATACAATATCCAAAACCATCCATAAAAAGATAATAAATATATATTCTTTATCATACATATATCTTATAATAAATACTAATTATATATAATTCGCCCAACAAAGAAAATAAACTTGCGCAGGCAGCAACAGACTCCCGTTACCGAATATCATCTCAAAAACAATCGAAAGCACACTAATATATCGCCTAAGAATAGTTAATAAATATACATATTCAGTATAAAATCAAGATAATCTGGAGATATCTATATTAAATAGTATATAATAAAAAAAATATAAAATATATAATATAAATTACTATCTATATTAAATATAATCTCAAAAATAACAAAGTTTCATCCATGTTGAGTCACTAGATAAAAATTTATTAACTTATAATTAACCTAGGACTATTCGGAAATATGTAGAAATCCACTTAAATATTTTAAAAATTTCAGTAAAATGCTCGTAAAGTTCCATCACTTATGCCTCTGGTCTGTCACGCCACATACATGAAATAGATGACCGCTCATTCTTTATATTATAATATGATCGTCAATGCCCAATGTAGCGATTACTCAAAAAACAAAAACCCAATTACCAATAGCAAATTGATTCAATATAGTGCGAATTTCCACCAATAGAACCAAATAGAGATGTGTATATATTTTATTAATACCGAAGCAACCATTGCAACAAAGATCTTGTTTACATTAAAAATATCGTTACCAAAATATTAAAATAATATATTAAATTTCCACCTATATAGTAGTATGATATTAAAAACGAGTATAATTGACCAATCAACAATTACCGATTAAGTAATGATATACAGCCTTCCAGAATATTACGTTACTAAGTCTTATGCCAAAACACTAGCATTTAAAAGACTATTAATATTTCTAATAATTATATAGACTCATTTCTATACCCGATAAATATCACAATGAACCACCGTATAAGAAATAGACGCATCATAGACAAAACTTTAATAATTTATAATCATATTTATTTGGTTAAAAAAATAAACTATACCTTCAGTTAATGTGAAGAGGAGAATATAAAAGTAAACAAAAAAATTGTTAATGCCAAAATATACAAGTCCTTCAAAATTATCCTTATCTGAAAATAGCGAATATATTATCATATATATAATATAAAAAAATAATATATATATAATTATAAAAGTATATAAATATAAATAGATAATTATAATATATAATAATATGTAAATATGATTATATAAATAATAATAATAATATATATATTATTAATTATATAATAATATATAAATGTATAATATTAAATAATAGATATAATATATATAAATTATTATGATAATAATAATATAATTTAAGGATTAGGTTCAACCACAAAGTTATTTATTAACCATACACCCGAAGTAATTTAAAACGAAGATATATAATATATATTATATAAGATACAAAATCTTGTTCAAAGTGATGTTAACCTAATGAGTATAAAAATGTATGAATATTACCAATATTAATATTACTATAAGTATCATATAAATACATAAAAATAATATAAAAATATAATATACATAAAAAGAGGAAACATAAATACATAAAAACATAATATATATATCAATAAAGATAACTTTTTATATTATAAATAAAATAATAAAATTTAAAAACCTATATAAAAAACAATAATATATAAATAATCCATAATATTAGACCCAACTGGCTTTTTATTGGCAACAAAAAAAACAACAATAATCCCAAATAATCACTCTATACTTCAACCACACAACTCCACCCATGAGAAAAGAGTTGGATTTACCCAGAAATATTTAAACAACTAAGAACAAAATTATATAGTATTTACTCAAAATATTCCGTGAATGGATAATGATAAATCTTCATGAGAGCTTCAATAGTGACAAAATGAGTGGATGCTTTTCGGTGTTACTATTTCTCATTATTATTTGTTTAACAAGAAAGTCCACACGAATAGAGATTACATATAAGTACCTTAAAATCTAGAAAAGACGCTCACTAGC
>JABUQX010088658.1:20000-27500 GCA_015478945.1 Trachelipus rathkii
TTTTAATAATGTGGTATCTGGGGACGGAGGAGGCGAAGCGTGTTGTATATGTGAGAGTAGGAAAAGGTTGGTGTGATATTTTTCCTACTGGTGGAAGGGGTTTTCGTAATGGTCACGATTATAAGAGGCAGTGTTCTCCGAAGTAGGGTCGAGTACTGGGGGGGGTACGGCAAAGTGAATAACTTGGGGATACGCCAAGGAAAGTAGGCCCTCAGCGATCACTTGCGAGTGTATGATCGTGTATCACGTGAGTGTGAGGTTCTCTCCTTTGGTAGCTGTCTTTATATTATTAATATTATATTATATTAATATTATAATATATATTATATTATATTATATTATAGTCTAATAGGGGTAACAACTTATAATTATTTTCGTCTTAGGGTACGCGATCAAAAAAGTTTGGAGAATCGTGAATTATAGAGTATGGTCTATTGAAGGCGAACCTTAAGAACGGCTGATAACACCTGATTTCGGGTTTGGAGAAGCGAGGTGATGTTCAATAAACTAAAAAAATTAAGAGTAAAAGGCCGTAAGATTGCGGAAAAATATTTAAGAAAAGACTCGTGCATCCAAGAACATGCCCCCAAATTTCGTGACTGACCGAACCCCCCCCCCGAACACAAACACACACATCACACACACACACACACACACACACAACACACAAGAGGCACACACACACACACACAACACACACACACACACACACACCACACCGGAGGTTTCCAATTTCCAATATTCCCTATGTGGTGGTAGGAGAAGTGAAGAAAGAAGATGAGCGAAACTCCTTTCGGATGCACTCTTTTTTTTTATCACATGAAGTTCTATATGTTTTACTTACCATTTCTATTTGTTTTTCATTTGCTTTGTCAAGATGATGGTGATGAAGAATCGCAATAGTGTTTTATTGTGTGTGATAAAGGAGATGCCAACTCCAGTGTAAGAGATGTGGATATGAAGCGCAAGAGGGCGTAACTATTGGCCCCTTGACTTGCTTATATACCTCGCACTCCAATATAGCTATGTATAATATATATATATATATATATATAATTATATATATATATAATATTTTAAGAAATATATATATAATTATATATAAAAATTATATAGACAGACATACATCTATCATATAATATGTAGTTATATATATAAATTATATATATATATTATATATATATATATAGTATTATATATATATAATATATATATTATATATATATTTATATATAATATATATATATTATTATATATAATATATATAAATAATTATATATATATATATATATATTATATATTATATATAGATATATATATAATATATATATATATATATATATATTATATATATATATATATATATATGATTATATATATATATATATATATATATATATATATATTATTACCAATTTTACTGACTTTCGCGCCTATTTTGAAAACCCTTGACAATCGAATCGATCATTACAGAGGATACCAGTTGCCTTCTTATCTGTCCGAAATACGTCACCGTTCGAGCCGCTTCTAGTGTTCTCAATACAATATTTAAGTATATTTGTGTGAATGACTATTTGATTGCAATAATATATAATATGTTATTTAATATAATCAAATTAAGATATAATTTTATTAACGTCAAATCTGTACTTTTAATATAGAATCAAATTAATAATAATAATAATAATAATAATAATAAAAATAATAATAATAATAATAATAATAATAATAATAATAATAATAATAATAATAATGATAATAATAATAATAATAAATAATAATAATAATAATAATAATAATAATAATAATAAACTATGGGGCAACCTTCGTCGGGTTGGTTGTGAGACAAGTTTTCGTCAGATCATTTATTAAACATCATTCGTTGGATCGATTGTGGTCAATCTATATCAATATAATTTTACAATGATAATAATAAAATCTGACTGTATTTAAGACAACCTTTGTCGGCTTATTTGTGGGAAAATCTTCTCTGAATCATTATTCTTCTTCTTTTAGATTGTGGGAGAACCTTCGTAGTTCAGTTTTGAGAGAACCTTTATCTGACAGCTTGTTGGACAACTTTAGTAGAATATTTCAGGGGGAAATTTCATTGAATTATTTTTAGGACAGCCTTCATTTCACAATTTGTGGGACAAACTTCCTCTAATTATATTTGGAACAATCTTCGTCGAATTATTTGAATGAAAAGATTTCGCCAGATCATTTTTCGGTAAAACTTATCATTTGATCATTTGTGGTACAAACTTTGTCAGATCGTTTGTGAGATAACCTTCATCAGATCAATTGTGGGATAACCTTCATCCTAGAATTTGTTTGAACACCTTCAACTGACCGCTTGAGGAAAAAAAAATTATTATTATTTGTGTGGAAAACTTTCATCACATAAATTATGGGACAACTTTTGTTAGATCAATTATGTCACAACCTTCGTCGGATGATACTTGGAACAACCTTTGCCAGATTACTTGTTGGACAACCTTACTTGGATTATTTATGAAACAACCTTCATCTGAATACTTGCGAGAAAATATTTTTATAATCATTTATGAAGAAAAGTTTTGTAGGAGCGTTTGTGAAGCAACTTTCATTTCATCATTTGTGGGATAATCTTCGATTGATCATTTCATATTGCTCAGCGACAACTTCAAATGTCCTAGAACAATCTAAGATGTACCGATAAGGTGTTCCAGGACATTCCAGGACAGTCTGAAATGTCCCGGGCCTGAAACATCTCTGGAAACTTTCAATTCTTCAAGTCCGGTGACGTCTTGGAAATACCACGGGACAACTTGAAACAATTATGATATAAACATTTTGGTATATCGCAGAAACAATCCAGACAATTTTGATACTTATAGTGACATCTTTTGAAACTCCCGAAATATCCTAAACGTTTCGGAAATATTTGAAAATTTTCAAAGACAATCCTTAAAACGTCCCATGTACATCTTGAAAAGTTTTTAGAGTATCTGGAATGTTCCCAGATATCTTCAAACTTCCAGAGACAACCTGAAACTTGCCAGGATATTCTAGAGGTCAACATGCTGAAACGTCCATGGACATCTTGAAAAGTTCCTGGAAATCTTTAAATTTCTCGGTGTATCTTGAAAGGTCACGGGGAATCATTAGGAGTCAATCAACATCCTGAAACATACAGTGACACCTTGAAACGTCCTGGGACAATTTCTGAAACGTCACACGGGGGGACTTGAAAATACCAGGATATTTGAAACCGTCAGGGAGTATCCTAAACGTCCCGATCATTTGAAAAGATCAGGGAAATCTTGTAAGGTCCCTAGACATCTTGAAGCGCCCAGTGACATTCTGAAACGTCACGGGACATTTAGAAACTTCCCTGGACATCCTGAAACGTTACGCGATATCCTGAAACATCAAGGATATTCTGAAATGTCTCAAGAAATTCTAAAAATTTACGGGACATTTTGAAACGTTCAAGGACATCCAGAAACGTCCCAGGACATTCTTAGACGTAAATTGGGACCTTACCTTTATAAATTGGGACAAGACATGATTCGTTCCTGTCTCTGCTTTACCCTTATAAGTTGGTTTAAGATCGAAGTTTTCCCAGTCCAACTCTTATGCTTTTGAATTTAAACAAGACAGGAGAAGTTGTCCCAGTCCCACCCTTAACCTTGTAATTTTGTACGTTGCTTCAATTGACAGGGCAGGGACAAAGTATTCCCCCTCCCCCATATTAACCCTTAAATACCAAATGTTAATAAATGTCAAAGCATTGTCAATACTAGCATGGAAGAAGTAATGATTCTTCATAAGAGGATTTTTCGTTTTTTTTTCATGCAGGATATTTAACTGTATTTGAATATTATGTAATCCTTAACGTTTTGAAAAAACTTAAAAAAATTCGTAATATAATTATTAAAACTATGTTGGAATTTATGTGGTTAATAATGTTGCAACATGTTTAGCATTTTGTAACATTTGCAACACGTAACATGCAACATGCTGTATCATGTTTTAATATATCCCAGTAAACGCTATAATGGGAATCTTTTTCATTACAATCTCTCTATCATATTCTCTTCTTTAAATTTTCTTCCTTGACTTCAGGATTCTCATCACCTAATAAATTTAGACTTACTTAACTGGATAAACTTCTTTAATGTTTTTAATGCTTGCAATTGTCTTTCCTTTGCTCGTAACTGAAACTGGAAATCTACAAAACTTTAACACTTTCGTATTTCTTGATTATGAAAAAATATTTCGTAATTGTTATTTTCCATTTTAATAATTAACATAATGATTCTCTCTTCTCTCTCTCCTCTCTCTCTCTCTCTCTCTCTCTCTCTCTCTCTCTCTCTCTCTCTCTCTCTCTCTCTCTCTCGCAACACGACCAATCAATTTTTTTTTACAAATAGACCACGCAGGATTACTTTTATTTTGTTAATTATGAATTCTCTCCACGTCGTAGTTAGGCATAGGATTGGTTAAGGCAAGTTTAAAGTATCCAAAAATATCCAAGAACTTTAGGTATTTTCTTTTAATTTGCTCATCTTTTTTTTCAATTATTAATTATTATTATTATTATTATTATTTATTATTATTATTATCTATTATTATTATTAATTATTATTATTATTATTTTATTATTATTATATTTATTATTATTATTATTTTAATTATTATTTTGGAATAACTCCTAAAGTTGTAGTTATTCATTTCGCCATCCAAATTTTATTCATTTTAGCCTTTTGAAAGTGTTGGTAACTTTCCCTTTTTTATAAAATCTCTCTCTCTCTCTCACACACACACACACACACACACACACATGCACACACACACCTACACACACACACACCACACCATCCTTATAAAGCCTTTAAATACATTATTTAATCATTTATTATAAAAGTTAGTTGATAATATGGATTTACATTTTTCTTTTCAATTTTCTGTTGCAAAAAGTTTAAAATTCGAAGATGTAATTATTTTCTTGCTAAATTTTTGTTTTTTTGTTTTTTTGTTTTTTGTTTTTTGTTATTTGGGTGCTGGCAACTGCAGTAAAAATCGGTTTCACATAAACAACATTATCTGAATAAAAAATGTAAAAATGTTTCGACTTATTTTTGACTTAGCAGTTTACGTATATATATATATATATATATAATATTATATATATTTATATATATATATATATATATATATATTATTATATATAATATATATATATATATATAGGTTATTATTATATATATATATATATATAATATATTATATGTAGAACTCCATTATAACTTTGTAAAAAATTTTAACTTTATGTTCGTACTTCATGCTAAGATTTGCGCGAGCAAAATTTAAGCATAAGTCGAAATGAAATGATATTATAAACCCGATTTTTGAGATACTCTTAAGTCAGAATACAGAGTCATCAAATTAATTAAGAATCAGAAGAAAATCTAACTCAATATCTCTTCCAGAAATCCTCCCGGCAAGAGAGGTAAACTTCAAGGAAAAGGTGCGACTCGAATTTCAATTGCAACATCAAATCTCGCAGACAAATAGGGCTGGGGAAAACGCG
The DNA here is from genome assembly GCA_015478945.1 of Trachelipus rathkii. Lineage (NCBI taxonomy): Eukaryota > Metazoa > Arthropoda > Malacostraca > Isopoda > Trachelipodidae > Trachelipus > Trachelipus rathkii. The sequence goes on from JABUQX010088658.1 coordinate 25,579, forward strand.
CTGGAAGGGCTGAGACTTAGCATTCGCACACGAGTAGAGAGTATCTCAACAAAGGGACTTTGTTAGTTTATACTTTCATTGCATATTTTTACTTATGTTGAAATAAAAAACATCATTTCAAAATTTGGATATCTATTTAACGCTCCCTCTTTATATAGGGTGCATTGCTCATAAAAGAAACACCAACCTATCAAGACTTACATCAATATAATTCGGTGAACCCGGAGAAGAACACCAAGAACTTCATCAACGCCTTCTAAAAAACAAACAAAATGAAGAAAAAGAAAAACTCAATAATACTAAAATTCCCTATCAGAACACTCTAAGAAAATACTCAAGCAAACGAATATTATCGATACTGAACTTCAATTTTTATTTTAATTTTGGAATTATGGGGTCTTTCATCTTTACACTAAATCACAGTTCGAGGATTCATCGCTAGACATAGCAAACTTCTTTTACGGTATGGATTTCTTATTCAAGTTTGGATTAAGGGCAGAAACTCATTTTTGAATTCCACTACGAACTTTGATTCCTTTTTGAATTCTAAATGGTTCTGTGACTGCTCCCTTTTATGTATGAAGAATTTTTTCAAATAAGGACCTAAATTTCAAGCAACGTTGTCTCTACATATGTCAAGCATTGTTTACGGTATGATTTCTTTCATTATAGAGTTTGGATTATGGGCAGAAATTCATCTTTTGAATTCCACTACGAACTTTGATTCTTTTCGAATTCTAATGGTTCTGTGAACCGCTCCCTTTTATGTATGAAGAAATTTTTCAAAAAAGGACTACATTTCAAGCAACTTCGTTCTACATATGTCAAGCAATGCTTCTCTCGTAACTACAGCTTTGAAACTATTTACGGGTGCGCATTGATCAAATAATGGATACATTAGAAACGCCTATACTAAGACCTTCCCTGGATTCAACGGTTCGATCGATGTGGCCTATTTAATTTAACTTGTGAATAATTTAATTGTTTCATATCCATAATTATGTATAAATATTTTTGTATTTAAATGTTTGTATGTTTGTTTATATCTAACGGATATAACCAAATATGCTTGTGTTTAAATGCACCTTTTCTTTTCTGTATATATACATTATTGTATTTTTATGTATTCAATAATTTGTATATATGTTTTTAGATTTCGATGTAACCAGTTATGCTCGTATTTGAATATTTACATTTGTATATTATTTTTGCCTTCAAATGTTTATATGTCTACTTATGTCTCGGACATAATTAGATATGTTTGCATTTGAAAGTATAAACTTATTGTATTTTAGTTATTATTTATTGTATAATTATTATAACATACTTTCTCACTCGGTGTTTAGCGCGGAATAATGTAGCACTCCATTTATAACTTTGTAAAACTTTTAATTTATGTTCGTACTTAGGCTAAGATTTGCGCGAGCAAATTTTTTTAGCATAAGTCGAAATGGAAATGATATATAAACCCGTCTTTTGAGATACTCTTCAGTCAGAATACAGAGTCGATCAAATTATTAAGAATCAGAAGAAAATCTCACTCAAGATACTCTCTCCAGAATTCCTCCAAACTTAAAAACGCAGCTTTCAGCAAAAGGCTGCGACTCGAATTTCAATTCAAACACAAATCCTCGCACAAAATAGGGTGGAAAACGCGCTGGAAAGGGCTGAGACTACCAATTCGCCTACCTACGAAGAGAGAGTATCTCACAGAAGGGACTTTTGTTCTTTTATACTTTCATTGCATATTTTACTTATGTTGAATAAAAACATCATTTTCAAATATGGATTTCTAAATTAACATCCTCTTATATAGGGTGCTTGCTCACAAAAGAAGCACCAATTTAGCAAGTATATATATATATTATATAATTATATATATTATACTATATTATATCATATATATATTATAATATATATAT
>JABUQX010088658.1:37500-40000 GCA_015478945.1 Trachelipus rathkii
TTAGATGGTCAAGAGGTTTTACAGACATTCTTAATAAAGTATTTTATTTTACTGCTGTAATTTTTTGTATTAACCTTGAATATTTTAAATTTTAAATAAATAATATAATACATATAATATAATTATATATATAATATATAAATTATATATAAAAAATAAATATAATTATTAATTGGTAAATACATATTTAAGATTCGTATTACACTAAAGTATCTAATAAGAAATAATATAATATTATAATATATTATTAATATAATAATATAAAAAATATATACATATAATAATAATATATATAATTATACATATATATAAATAAATATTATATAATTATACTCAAATTATCTACATAAGAAAGAATTTCACTTTATTGTATATAATTGTATTGTGGTATATTATCTTGTATTTATATATTATATAAATATATATACATATATATATATATTAGTGATGGACATACATCTGCATCCGCATCCGCATTTGTGGAACATCCGCACCCGTATCCGCATCCTCACTTAACGCACATCCGTCGCACCGCGATTCCGCACCTCTTTTGAAAAATGAATCGTGCGGAGTTTCTACATTTGCATTAAATGGATATAAAATAAATAATTTTTTGGCATCTTTATCATGGAAGTTTATGGGAATAATTGTTTTGAATTCGATTTCTAGGATATATAATAATATATATATAAATATTAATAAATAATATATATACATATATATATAATATATATATATTATAGATATATATTATAATATATATAAATATATTATAATGATATATAATATATATATATATACTATATATATACTATATATATATATATTATATATATATAATAATATATACATATAATATATATATATATGATATATCATATATATATATATTATATATATAACTTTAAATATATTATATAGTATATATATATAATATATATATATAATTATATATATATATATATATATATAATATATATATATATATATATATAATATATATATATACATATATATATATATATAAATACAATATATATAATATATATAGTATATTATTATATATGTATATATATATATATATATAATTATAATATATATATATAATAATAAAATGTATATATAATGCTTTTTCTGCACTATTGATCGGCCGATTGTCGGCCTTGCTCGCATTCATACGCTAGCTTAATTCGGTAAAGACTGCTTGACTCTGGTGACGCTTCGGTTCTGCCGATAAGATGGGAGCTGTAATCGTTGATGGTATGAAGCAGGTTCATTCCTCTTCGACTAAATCTTTCTCTCCTCATAATCCATGGTTCGATCATGCTTGCTCTCTGGTCATTCAGGCTAAAGACAGTGCGTATCGGGGTGGAAAAATCTCTTCTTCTATCACTCTGCTAATTTTCATTCTGAGCTAGAAATCGTTGCAGGGATACTCTTCTCGAGCAAAGCGGCTATTTATCAATACGAAAGTGCCGCTAACCTCCTTATTCTCCTTACTGAAAATCTTTCTTAGCTCTAGCCAATAAAACATCTCAAACAACTCCGTAAATCTGTCTTTCCTCCTCTTATTCGATTTGTTTGGTTCTGTTGCTAATTCTTCAACTGAAAAAGAAAATCTCTTCGGCCTCCTATTTTCCTCTAGCTCAACGCTGGACGATTCTGGCACTTCCTCCTCCTCCTCCTCCTTCTCTCTCAGTTCCTATGCCATTGCCGTGATACAGTTTGATTGGTGCATGCTCCTTGAAATATCGTAAACTTAGGAAGGCTGTGCCGGATGCATTCCTCCCGATTTTATGGAGTGTCTTTCGTGCAGACCCCCCTTCGTTCAAACTATATTCTCTACGTCTCAATACTAATACTTTCCCACAGCTGTGGAAGCACGAAACATGTCTCCAACCTGTTCAGAGAAAAAAAAGAAAGCTCTCTGATCCTTACTAACTATCGCCCTATTAGCTCTCACTTGTTTCTATCTAAGATCTTGTGAAAAACCCTTCTCAACTCTCATTCTTGATCATCTGGGAATCTCATTCACTTTATTTCCGATCGCCAGTAGCTTTCCGGAGCTCGAGGTTTACTCGGCGATATACTTTCATCTAACTGATTTCATGGTTTTTCCGCCCTCAGGAACTACGGAGAGACTGCCAGGCGCTTGACATATCCAATGCATTGACCCCGATATGACACGTGTCACGCTCTCAATGCTCACCTCCTCTGTGTTTCCTCCTCTCTCTTGGCTTACTTATGTCTTAGTTTTCTTTCAAATCACCAAAAATAGTCGGCTGATTGTTGATGGGCGAGTTCTTTTCTGTCAAAGGTGTCCTCAGGGTTCTATCTTATCTCTGCTACTTGTAATATCCTACTTTTCATTACATGATCTTTCCACCTGACATTTAACTCTACCACTCGTATGGCCGATTTACGTCGACCCTTCATTCTTCAACTCATTCAATTCTGCTCCCTCTTTACTTCTAGAATTGCCTCTCGTCTAATCTTTCCG
>JABUQX010088660.1:7500-18660 GCA_015478945.1 Trachelipus rathkii
GAAAAAAACTGCAAAAAAATACATAGTCGAATTAAATATAAATAAAATAAGAAAGATAGATAAATTATAACTAATTGAATCGAAAAGCCCACCCCACTGTATTATATATAAAAAAGACTTATTTTTCTTTTTCTAAAGGTTTTAAAATGTGTTTATTCGGGTTTTCAAATTGAATATAAAAAAGAATCAACCTAAGTTTGTGCTTTATTAAAGACGCTGGATCCTTCTGACTTATCCCTCGCGCTAGAAACTTGTCTAGTATGTGTCGATGACCGCATTTGGCGGAACGGCTGCCAGTTGTTAAAATCAATGCCGGAAGGCGTTAACCCGATTGATCATTTCAGCTGAAGACAAACACAGTATAAAAACAAGTTGCAGGAAAAGAGTAAAACGAAATAGATTGCAGGCAATTTTGAAAGACCATAAATTTTATATATATATATATATATAATATATATAGTATATATATATAGTATAATAACTTATATATAATATTATATATATTATAATATATATATATAATTATATAATAATTAATATATATTGATATATTATATATATATATATAATATATGTACATAATATCGATCTACGAACCTTTGCGCCCGCGCCCGTAAAGGAAATGCGCTGCCTTGCCGCCCATGTAATATATAAGTATATATATTTATTTAAAAATAATGATATAATATATATATGATATATATTTTAATATATATTAGGTATATATATAGTATATAGTTTATATATATACTATATATAATATATAATATATGATATATAGATATAATATATATATATGATATACATATATATAGCTATACAGATAGTATATATATATATAATTATATATATATAATATATAGTATATATCTATATATATATATATTATTATATATATTATATATATATATATATTATATATATTATTAAGTATATAATATATATATGGTATATATATTATATTTAGTATATTATATATATATACTATACTATATATTATATGTATTATATATATATTTATATATATATATATATATATAAATAGTATATATATATTATATATATATATAGATAATTATAAATTATTATAGTATATATTATATATATATATATATCTATATTAGTAATATATATATAATATAGTAATTATAGATATGATATATGAATAGTTAGTTACTAAATGAGAAAGTGTATGACACAGTGACCGGTATGCTGGCTGAAAGTTGCTTAAAAGTTGAAGGCTAACGTTGGTGGCAAAATTTTCAAAAAACTTTATAATCTGTAAGTGACTTCTGGTAGTCGTGCTCGTGAGCGAGTTAGGAGTATTTTGAGTGTTTTAAAGTAAAATGTCATTCATTTCACGTTATATTTTTAAGCAAAAACTGGGTATTAAAATTTGCAATGGCAATGCCCATATGTTGGACGTAATATTTTATTATTGATTGTTAATCCATTCGAAATATTAAACTTGTTCTGTTTTAGTGTTGAGTTTTTTTGTTGTTGTTTTTTAGTGGACGTCCAATTAAAGAGGCTAGGTCGGGTATTTTGAAGGCCTTGGAGAAACTAAGGATATGAGATCTTTCGCGCAAAAAAATCAGAACGCGGTGCTCCGGCCTTGATCCTTTGATAATATTGGTTCCATGATTGTCCTCTATAATGTAAAAATGGGACGTGCCCCTTGCTCTTCCACCCAGAGGTCATTTTTAAGGGTATGTGGGGTGGTTGGGTTAATTTCCGCCAAACTAATGAGTGACGCCTATATAGATGTATATGGATATGAATCTAACACTCACTCTCTATATATATATAGTTTAGTCATATATATGAGAGGCTACTATATACCGCCCAGTATATGTAATATATATATATTATAAAAAATATAAAAAATATTTTAAAATAAAAATAAAATATTAATAATATATATATATAACTATACTTTATTTTAATATATATTATATCCCCCGAGTAAATTTTAACTAAGATATCATTATAGTTAGTATTAGAATTACAATATACACTACATTATAGTACAATAGTGTATATTACATATACATTAATTTATTGTGAGTTAAGTTTTTTTTTTCTGCTACCATAACCTAGTTTGATAAATTAAAAGGATAACCTAGATATTAGAAAAAACTCCCATATATTACGTAAAAGAGTTTATACAGATCAAAGATAGGGCAGAAATGATGATTTAAGATGTATATCCCGGAGTTATAGAGTGATTGTTAATGGTAGATATGTAGTCTCTCTATTATAGTGGAATTTAAAAGTATTAAGTAGGATGAAATTACAATCAGCCATCGCCCCCCACTCAATCCTACTATCAATACAAGCTACCCCATTTTTTCTCTAGAGTATTACAGCCCCCTGCATCTATGGCCTGAGCCGCTCAGACTATCATTAGGGGGCGTTATCGCCTCACATTGTGAGAATACAAACTGGGGCAGTATTATATCACGACTGATCTTACATACGACACCTCCGGGATCTCACGCCTCGTAGTTTGTATTTTGATGAGAAAAGTTTTACATCCTCTCCTCATCCAAGCATCCACCACATCGAGAGCCATAGAATCAGTATCTATCGAGAGGTGTTAAAAGGAGTTGTTCTATCGAGAGAGTTTTGGATCTCAGATCACAGCTAAGAGATTGTGATATTTTGAAAAAACTACATCGCTCAATTCTCACAAGCAAAAATTATTTTAAACGCCATACGCGTTTCTTGTCTCATCACATTTTTTGTTATATTACATTATCTCTAAAGACGCTACGAACACGTAACGAAGTCAAAGGAAGTAAGCCAAATAATAAACAATGAAAGGATGTTCTAGGACTTTTACCAAAAATTAGAGGTTCTTGCTAAGAATGATTCTTGGGCGGTTAACTATAGACATTGCTATCAACACATATAATACATAATACCGATATGTACAAATGTAAAATGGAAATGAGAAGTGAAGTATATTGGGTTAATATTTGAGACTTATAATGGGAAGCTGTTAATAGAATCCAGCATAAGGGAAGCGTAATAACGCAATTGAGGTGATGATCGACACACAATATAAACTGAATGCATAGCAGTCGAAGGTGAGTGGAATGAAAAGTAAGATAGAATGAAAAGGTTAGAGACGTAGTCAATAGCAATAGATAGATAGGAAGTTACGCATAGAATATCCGTAGCAATAGATAGGCACACATAGATGAGTAGAGTAGGTTATAGATATGGATGCTGAATAGATAGACTATGAAGATAAGATTATATCTGAAAGATTAGATGCGGATAAGAGGTAGATTGAGTCTGTTGCAAAGTAATTATGATGCTATATAGTATGACTCACATTATGGTGCACATCATGCAGTAATAGGATCACAGCAATAAGATGGTGAGAGAGCGTGGAGAAATTTATGGGTGGCAATATTAATATCAAAGTGGTTATAGTAGACTAAAAAATAGCGAAACCACAAAAAAAGAGAGGTAATTATAAGATATTTCACTTAAAATATCAATGATGAGAATGTTTTAAATACAGCAATTATAGTTAATATATTAACTTGATTCAAACTTAAAGATCTAACCGCAACGAGGCTTGTGTATAGAGTACAGTTGAACAATTCAAATACTGAGCAACATCTCTCAGAGACTACACAACCTCGATCAATAAAATATATATCTATCATGTTTATGTAAACGAGTTTGTTCACTGCTTAAAGAAATTCACCTTTACTGTTTTAGAAAGAACTTTGTTATACTCTATTTAAAAGGTATATCTTTAGCTGTTTTAGAAAGAGTTTGTTCTCACTGTTTAAGGTAATCCTATTCACTATTTTTGAAAAGTATTCTTACACTATTTAAGGATATCTCCTTCATAACACCTATAACGTAAAATCACTCGTATCAAATGATAGTAAATAATAGATATTACCCTATAAATAGATATTGCAACATCATTGCTTTACTAAAGAGAGATAGAGAGTAGTAGTAATAAGAGTAGAGAGACGTAGAGAGAAGAGAGAGTAGAGGATGAATGGAGGAGAGAGAGAGTAGTAGAATAGTAATAGATGAGTAGTAATGAAGAATGATAGATGAATAAGAAAGAGAGAGATATGAAGACAGAGACGAGAGGTTATATATATTATATATGTATATATATATATTATATTAATATTTATATATATATATATATTAATTATATATATACTATAATATTATTACGCGCTATATTATTATTCAATCTTTTCATTGGAAGAGTTTATATTAGATATAATTATGTGGAGTTTTTGAACAATACTCCCTCTACTTTGATTAGATTAGCATTATATGTGATTGTTAACCTACACTTAGTAGTCTATATATACGACCTATATAACGATGTATAGTAAAATAAAACGTAATTGGAAAATAACCCATTGTTGAGACGTGGATGTTATTACTTCTGAAAGGAAATGTGAAGACTCATCGTAGAGTCGTGAGAGAGTGAGCAGTATGTCAAGAGAGTTAACTCGAAAATAACCATAAATAAAACGGCGACATGAGAACACTTGTGTATAAACTCCGAGAGTAAACCATCAAGTGAGGGATAGTGGATTCAAACGACATTTATCTCTATAAAAAATAGATGAGTGAATATTATAGGAGATTATTAATATATACATATAAATAATACAATAATAGAAAGATACTAAGAGAAACTATGAGAGCACAATTAAAGAGCGATAAAGTAGATTGCAGTCTTGGGGATTATCATAAATATTTGTGGAATAAAAAAAAAAGGATTTTTCGTTTTTTAATAAGCTGAACCAGAAGATGAAGGACTTTAGTACAAAGAATGGAACCTTCGCTACATCAAAATAAAAATTTACTTTTTATTATATATTTTTTTTATAAATTAATATATAATTTATACAGTTTAATCGTATATCTTTAGTACGTTATTCTAATAATCAGCATATTATCAAAATTTGTATTTTTTTATTAATTAAAATATTTATAATAAAAATTATATTTAATTATATTTTAATTTATTTTATTATGAATAAATAGATTTTTTTTTTATTAATTTTTATTTAATATATAAAAAAAAAATGAAAAGAAAAATTTTAAGGCTTTAATGGTTATTATTATTAAGTAAATTTTTATATTTTATATTATAAAATAATATTAATAACTGTACTATCAATCTATTAGTTATTTTGTAACGACAAAAATATCAATAATAAGCAAATGCTAGCAAATTCAATTACTTCTTACTGCCTAATTGATTTAATTAATTTAAAAGAATTATAAAATTCATTAATATATAATAATAATAATAATAATATAATATATAATAAATAATAATAATAAATAATTAAATTATAATAATTAATAATAAATAAATAATATATAATAATATAATTACAAATAATAATAAGCACACATTTTTTAGACTAACTTATTATTGCTACCATTACTAACTCACATGTTTATAGATCGACGACCACTATCATACACTAACTTATTATGACTAAACTACTACTCCACATATGAGAACGAGCTTACTACTATGGCGAAATATTTTTACTCCTCAAAGTTCTGACTACTACTACTACTACTACTACACTATTACTAACTACTACTACTTTAGACTGGACCTAAAAGTTTGAACCACATTTGACTCCATGAAATGATATCGTTTGAGCGTATCTGACTACCAAATTTTGCCGCTCAGACCAGTATAGTTACTAGTTAATGTGGAGAAAGTCAAAAATATAATAGTATAAAGTTACATAGAGAAGAGGTTGGAAGAAAATTTAGATTATTGAAAATATTATCAGATAGTAATTATTATTTGAATCTGTAAAGAGGCTCTTTAAAAAGTTCTTATTCCAATTCACTGAAGATTCTATATGATTAAAAGTTTATAAACCTTTATGGTAAAATTATATTTTTACTCAGCGAGAAAGATCAATCATCCTAAATCGCATGAGCGTAAAAAAAAGTAAATAATCTTTGGTTTTTCAGCACACGAATACACATCCCCTACTTATACTCCCCACTATCTTAACATACTACAACTAATACTACTACTCACTTACTACTACATACTCACTACTCAACTAGCTCACTACTACTAGCTACTAAAGCAAATTTCATTGAAGGCAATTTTTTTATTTAATTTGAACTTATTTGCAAAATGGCGCGCGGGCCAAAAGAACTCGACAGATAAATAACATAGTTGCAATAAAACGAACGTAAACATCTGAACAGAATGAATGTAAGAAGATATTTGACAAGAGACTAATTTAAATAAGAGGTTAATTACAGCAACACAAAGTGGTTTGAGCTGGAGCCCGGAAACAAGCGAATCACACAGAGAGGTGGTTATATTATTTTGTTTATTTGAATAAGCAATGAAAACAAAAACCGGCAGTCAGATGTTGGAACGCTGTCTGAACTGTATAAATATCATGTTAAATTTTTGACAGCTCATCACCTTTAAAGCAGCAAAATAACAATATATAATATAATATATACTATATACTATATAGTATATATATTATGATATATAGTATATATAATATTCATATATATATTAGTATATATATATATATAATAATATATCAATACTTAACAGTACTCTACACAATAATATATTATATGGTATATATATATAAATATAATATATATAATATATATATATACTATATAATATACTATATATATATATATATATACTAATATACTAATCACTATAATTATACTAACACTAACATATTACACTATATATAATAATACTATAATATATATATATATATATATATAATATAATAGTCATGAGTTAATTCATAAGTTATGACTTAATTATGACATATTATGAACTATAGTTATTAATGAGCTATATGACTCATTTATGATTATTCAATGAGTTTATGGCTTATAATGACATTTATGAGATGTGACTTATTATGATCTAGTAGTAGTAGTAAGTCAGTAGTAAGTAGTATAGTAATTAAGTAAGTAGTTAAGTAGTATGTAGATAGTAGTTCGTATTTTAGAGGTGATTATAAGTTTATTATGAATTATAATGTTAACACATATGGCTTTATTAAATAATATATGATTTATTTGATAATAAAAACTCATTTATATTAATATCTATATTAGCTTTTACTAAATATAATTATGTTAATTAATATAATTATCAATAATCTTTTTCAGTAATAATAAGTATAATATGTTTGTAATCAAATAAAAATATAATACAAGATAAATTAATGCGAATAGAATAATTATAAAATATTAATTAACATATAAATTTATTATAAAATAAAATAAAAATAATTACAATAAAATAAGAAAAATTAAAATATTCTGGGTCTATTTATATTCCTGATCAAAATAAATTAGTGATAATTTATGATAAATAGGCAATGAGCAAAATGTGATGTTATCAAGAGTCAAAAAATTTATTTTCATTTTATTTATTAACACCTTAGTATAACATAAACACAAAAGATACTCAACCTTACCTACTACTATCCATCTAAAACGCTATAAAATTGATACGAGCTCAAGACTCAAATCCACTCATAAATATACATATATATCCGACCCAATTTTACACAAACTTAAATAAAAAAAAACTACTTTGTATATGTAAATTTTACTAATATACTAATTATCATATTTCATTACTATCAATTGTAATTAATATATATATATTATATTAATATATATATATATATATATATATATAATATATTATATATTATATATAATATTAATATATATATAATATAATATAATTATATTTATATATAAGGTACTAGCAGTACCCCAAGGCCTGGGATCATCTAGTAAATGATCAGTAGGAACTTCACCAACCATACGAACTAATAGATATAGAAACTGAAAAATTCTAAAACTAACAAGTAAACAGGTACCATATAGGTAGGGAGGTAAAGTATAGGGGGGGGGGAGTGAGAAAGGAACGGAGCCTTAAAAGGTAAAGGCCTTAATTTAGGAGAGTGAGGACAATTAACATTTCTAATTATTATGTCTTTTCATATAAAATCACCTAAATATAAATCAAAACTAATATTAGAAAAGAAAAATGTTTATGAATGTGAAATGTTTATGTAATTTGTTATGTTTGAGCATTAACATTAATTACAATTTATATAGTAAATTTCAAAAGACTAAATATTAAGAAATTTTTTTTATCAATCACCCTCTTACGTTATTTATAAGCACTATAATATACTATTATGTCATAATATCATAATATTATATAATGGTATTTATTAAACACATTTCTCTATTATTATCTTTCAAACTATACAACTTATACCTATATGCTAATGTGGTTTATTCCACTATATAAAAAGCTCAAATATTTCAAGTAAAATTATTAAAAAAAAACGTTAAAGTTGTTCAGGTGTGTTAGGATCGTTGTATTACTCATTCTATACATTAATTGTATAAATAAATTTAGTTATTTTATTAATATTATGGTTATATTTTTTACTCTCACTTGTGGTAACAATTTTTTTTAACTTTGTTTCCAAGTTGATAAAATCAGAATTTTTTTTTTTTATTAATATAAATTACTTCCAGAAACGTCATGTTTCATAATTATTTAAGGTATATATTATACACATTCATACTCAATCTTAACGTGGGGCCACAAAAAAGTAAATAATTAAATAATTTAATTTTAATAAGTAAAATTCTGCCATTAGTGATAATAATTATTTGATAATATATTTTAATTTAAATTTCGTGTTAGTTTTTAATAATGATTAGGAATTTTTCCTTGTTGATGGCTTCAAATTTTCTATTATTTTTCCAATTCAAACTTATAATAACCAAGATTTTTTTTTTTTTTTTTTTTTTTTTTATTTTTTTTTATTTATTATTTTTGGAAGTTATTTTATATTGGAGGGGAGTGAGTTTAAATTTATCAATATATCACCTCTAAAATTAGTTAATTAATTTAATTCTTGTAAATTGAATATTTGTAAGGCTTGATAATTTATTCATATTTATTAACTTTTAAATACTTATATCTTTAGTTTTAACATATACTATATTATACTACTTAACATTTTCAAACATATAAATGAGAAATATATCAGTACTAAGGATGATTGTTGTCCAATTTATAATAATTGTAGTACATAAAAAATACAAGCCAAATTTATAAATTTACAAGTACAAAACTGTCATGTTTTCCGAATGTGAAGTACTCAGTAAAATTCTCTCTTTGAAAACGCTAAAATAACTTCAAGAAGTCAATTAATTTATGTTAGCAATACAAATATAAATTTATAATAATAATAATAATAATATATAATAATAATAATAATAATAATAATAATATAATTAATAATAATATATAATAATAATAATAATATATAATAATAATAATAATAATAATAATATTATAATATAATAAGATAATTGATAATAATAATAATAATAATAATAATAATAATAATAATAATTAATAATAATAATAATTAATAATAATATAATAATAAATAATAATAATAATAATAATAATATAATATATTTTAATATGTAATAATAATAATAATATAAAATAATAAATATAATAATAATAAATAAATAAAAATAAAAAATAAAAATAAAAAAAAAAAAAAAAATCAAAATAAAAATAAAAATAAAATAAAAATAAAAATAAAAAAATTACATAAAATAAAAAAAATAATACCTAAAAATAACACTAACAATAATAATAATAATAAATAATTAATAATAATTAATATAATAATAATAATCAATAATATAATAATAATAATAATAATAATAATATCACTAACAGAACTACAGAACACCGAACTAGCAAAAACTTTACAGTCCATCTCAAGGCTAGTCCTGTTAAAGTATTTTTGTTTATTTAATTTGTTGGATGTGTCTCTGTTTTAAAACAAATCTTGTTATGGTAGTTTTTGAAATAAGGAATTTTATTTGACCTATTTATCTTTAACATGTGAGATCTGTTTCACTAGACAGATCTGCTTCTAAACAACAACATCATAAAATATGTTTTAAGTTATTTTTGTTTATTTTGAGTTTGGTCACTCTGAACAGTTTTTCTGCTTCTAAGCAATCAAAAAATCATAGTGTGTTGGATTGTGTCCACTCCAAATGTGACATAATGAGTTTGCTCACAATCAGAAACAATAATATAATAACAAGCCGGTTGGCTTGCTCCTACAGGAGCAAGACTTGTCCCTTGAGCAGCGGTCAAGTGCTAACTTCACGCGCAGAGGGCTCGCTTCGCTCCGCCCGATGAAACCGAGCCGAAAAAACTCATGATGACAACTCGTCTTGAAAATCCTCGTACGGAAACCTGCGGTTAATTTTAATATATAATATGATATCAAAAAAAAGCAAAAGTTAAAAAACTAAATTTATTAACAACAACTTTTCATTAAGAATATAGGAAATCAAAAAAATGTGACGGACCGGTTTAAAAAAAATGGCGAAGGATCCGTAAGTGTCAAAAATATGGGTGCTCCACATCAATTCAACAACGAAACGAACAGGGACGGAAAACGGGCTTTGTAAAATTAATATGTAAATGATAAGATAATAATAATATAATAATAATAATAATATAATAATAATATAATAATATATAATAATAATAATAATAATAATAATAATAATAATAATAAAATAAATAAAATAAAAATAAAAAATATTTTATTCTCTCTAAAAAGGTTACATGGTTATGTTTACATATTTATATTAATACAAAAAATAATCTTATAATAGATGAGAAAAGGGCTACTAGGGGGACGTTTTCGTCCATTAAGCCCAAAATAATAGTAATAATATAATATAATAATAATAATAATAATAATAATAATAATAATAATAATAATAATAATAATAATAATAATAATAATAATAATAATAATAATAATAATAATAATATTAATATATAGATAATAATAATAATAATATAATGAATAAATAATAATAATAATAATAATATAAAATAATAAAATAATATAATACAATAGTAATATATAAATAATAATAATAATATAATACAATAATAATAATAATATAAATAATAATAATAATATAATAATAATAATAATAATAATAATAATAATAAATAATAAATAATAATAAATA
>JABUQX010088661.1:0-2500 GCA_015478945.1 Trachelipus rathkii
ATATATATATATATATAAAGTGGAAGGACAAAATATTAAATTCCTAAGAAAAAATGGGAAGAATTTATATGAATTACTAAAATCATCTTACCTAAATTGTTAAATTTAATCGCCTGACATGAGAGTGAGCGAAGTCTGAGATAACATCTTCAATTTTTATTTCAATATTTCGATGTATGTAGAGGAGGGCAAGTCCAATAAGTCTTTCATCTCCAATAGTATTTCTCAAGTAGGTTTTCAGAAGTCTTAATGTTGAAAAGCTTCTTTCTACTGAAGCATTAAACACGGGTAAAATTGCCAGTATTTGCAACAAGATGTAAATATTTGGAAATTGTGACTGCGAACAAGAAACTAGTCCATCTATTGCGGTTTTTGGGCGACCTGTGATGCCATTTCAACTTCCATAAATCCCATTCTGCTTTTACTAAATCTTCATTTGGGCTTTCGAGATCTTCCTTGTAAAATATTACACAATCTTTTATCTTCTCATATGGCACATTACACCTGTTCGGTATGACAAATTGCAAGGAAAATTTAAAAACCTCTCTCCTAATGCTGATATTAAATCATCCAAAAATGGTATAAAAATGGGTGTGCGATAATAAGTCTGTGGGTCGGAAGTAGGAATGTTGGGTCTGTATTTTTGGAATTTGTTAATTCTTGGTACAGCAATTTCAATACTCAGTTCAGATTCAGATGCGCTTACACATTCTTCAAAAATCAGCTGAAATTCTAATGTTGCATTTTCTCTGATGGTTTCAAGTTTAGTTTTAACTAATGGACTTACGAGATTTGTTCCTGACAGCGACGAATTATATAAAATTAATTTAACTTCTGCACTTTATATTATTAACGGATATGATACCTAAAAATTTTTAGTGTCTAGAAAATTTCGGGGGGGGCCATGGCCCCCCTGGCCCCCCCCCTAAATACGCCACTGTATATATATATATATGTTATATTACATATATATATATATATAAAGAAATATTTATTTATATATATATATATATATATATATATATATATATATATATATATATATATATATATATATATATATATATATATATATATATATATATATATAGATATATATATTTATATTTATATATATATATATATATATATATATATATATATATATATATATAAAAAGATATTTATTTATATATACATAATTATTAATATATATATATATATATATATATATATATATATATATATTTGTAAATTTAACATGTTTAAAACATGATTCTTGTTTCGAGCTCTTGAGGATTTCATTTTCTACCCATCGATGCCACATTTCAAAAGATTATAATAAAACTCATTTGTGGAGTGTGTGGCCACAGCATCAACCAAGCTAGAAGGCAATGACTGTAAACTAAGTGATGATGTTTATATTTGGAAAAATATGAATATGGAGCTAGAACAGCTTAATCCACCACTCAACAGACAAGATTTATAGCAAAAGTAAAAAGGAGGTATCATCAGGCAGTAACAGAAGCTCACTTATTGGCATATATTTTTAACCCAAGATATCAGACCACAGTACTTCCAGAGGATGAGTATTCAAAAGCAGTGGAATTTATGGAATAAAATTAAGAGCAAATTCTCCTCCATTTCATAAAAGTTACCTATTTGATGAGTCTCTGTTGTCAGCAGTGACTCCTTCATCTTGGTACAGATCTCTCAAAGAAAAATTAGATGAGAAGGTCATATATAAATAATATATAAATATATATATATATATATATATATATATATATATATATATATATATATATATATATATATATATATATATATATATATATATATATATTTTTTTATAAAAAGTTCACATCTCACGGGCATAGCCCTATTCAAGGAGGGGAACTTTCTAGGTAATTTCTACCTAGGATCCGAACTAGGATTCGAACCCACGACCTTGCCATGCGACTCCGTCGCTCTACCGTTTGAGCCACGGTAGCATATATAAAATAATAAGCATATTGTCAGCAACTTCATCAACTGCTAATGTTGAAAGGGTATTTTCAACTTTTGGACTTGTGCACAGCAACATTAGAAATAGGTTGGGAACAGCTAAAGCTGGGAAATTAGTTTTTTTGTATAAAATTCTTAATGATAATTTCAGTTTCGACTTTTAATGATGAATCTCTCTCTCTCTCTCTCTCTCTCTCTCTCTCTCTCTCTCTCTCTCTCTCTCTATATATATATTATATATATATATATATATATATCATGTTATATATATATATATATATATATACATAAAAATATATATTGCAGCTATAAATATACTCTCTCTCTCTCTCTAGAGATATATATATATATATATATATATATATATATATATATATATATATATATATATATATATATATATATATATATATATATATATATATATATATATATTCCTAGTATTCAAATATAAAGGTAAATAAGAATTCATTTGTATATCATTATAGGTTAATTTGAATAAACTTTTCTTTAT
>JABUQX010088661.1:5000-17500 GCA_015478945.1 Trachelipus rathkii
AGATGAATTAGACATGCGTGATATATGTCAAATGCTTGGAATAAAAAATTTTGATGCTTTCGATTGTGTCCTTACTGTCTTGTATAAAGGTTTGCTGCTTAGGTCGCCTCTTATTAGTAGTGCAAGAAAGGTTGTTAGAAGCGTCGATGATGAGAGTCATTGCTCGTGTTATGTTCGGGAAGATTGTGGAATATGCGTTTACTAGTTACATATTTGTAAGGACTAAGAGTTAACTTTGCAAATAGCTTTGAAAGGTAGAGAAGGTAGGAAGTATATGGAACGTTAAAGGAAAAGACGGTCTTTTCTTGATTACTATTAGCTTTTTTTTTTAATTTTAAATATTTTATTTTTATTTGGAGGTTATTTGGATGATTGTAATTCAGTGGCCAAGTGTGTTTGTTTGGGTGTGGGTGTGTAGTAATTTGGAACTCAAATGGGTGTAATAAATGCTTGATGTGTGATTTCTTCCTGCGGTTTTGATTTTTTTCAATGTCCTTTTCAGTTGTGACGTCATAAATCTTGGAAGGATGGGGTAGGATTTTGTTTATTTTTGAGTTGAATCCATTTTAAATTATGTGAATGCTTCTGGAAGTGTATTAATTTGAGATCTATAAACTGTTTCAGAAAATTGATTTCGTAATTGGAAAAAGAAATTTTCCGCTTTGGTAAAGAGTATTGTTAGCAACAAGTTATCATATTTTCCGAGTGCTATTAAATATTCTACCAAATCACGACATATTGAAATATGGGTAATATCTCTTATATAATAGGATTTGGTATTGTGCAGTAGGGTTCGGATAGAGCATCGACTATATGATCACACTTCTCATGGTCATGCTTGGTTGACTGCGTACAGCAGCGCGCCACAGGCAGCAGAGAGCGGCATCCACAGGCATCATAGGTACTAATTTGGAGAGTAAGACTCGGTCACAAATAAATCTAAACATAATGTGGATCAAAAATAGAATGATTAATTGTTCTTATTTAGGTTAGTCTCTATAATTAAATCTACGGAGATGTACATGTCATGTACTCATTTGACATTGAAGCAACTCTGGAGTTTGTTATTACAATACACACACTTATGATCGCTTTGTTGTGACAGCGCAGGTAAGGAGTCATGCAAATCTCAGTCTCCTCGAATATAATATCATACTGAATGGTCATTTAAATAGGCATTGAATGAAATAGTTCCATTTTAAAGCACTTCAGTGAGAGGACTGTCGAGCATATTAACATCTAATCTTACAATTCCCATCTCCTAACTACAAAATACACCACCTGGCGTGATTTGCTACATTTGAGCTCTCAGAATACAACAGCATGCGTTATTTAGCCCGATCGTTTATTATAACAATATTGCACGCTCGAGTTTGAGCAGGTAAGATTTTCATATACACATACATGATTTCCACTGAGATGGAAAGTGGATTAGAACAAAATAGAAAACGTGAGATAATAGTATACACAACGCAGATAGTTCAGATATTACGCGATTCGTAAATATTAACTTTATGGGATCATTTGGTTATTACATTTATACAATCTATAATTTCTTATTTATTCTGATTAACTAAGAGAGAAGATTAAAATATGCTAACTCAGTTTCACAACATTGGGATAAATATTTTATATTTTAATGAGAAGAGAGTTGCAAAAACCATCATGCTCAATATACTTTTTCAGTATTTTAACTCGATGTGAGACGCGGTATAATAAACCTCATAATTTAAAATATTGTTGTATTTCACTTTTGTACAGTTGAAAGAATAAGTTCTTAAATGATTTTTTAGTTATAAAATAACCTGTGAACCTGCTATGGTTAGTAGGAGAACGTTATCTGTTACTCTTGTAAGATGTGCAAAATTTGTCAATTGTTTGTTCCACTCGTTACCACTACCACAAAACATGATCACCACTAGTCTATCGAAAGAGCGAGCTCTCGAACACATATAACACCTTACAAAGACACACACTAAAAAAAGATATCTATTGTTGAAATATTTCATTAAAATATATAAACGAAATTAATAATTATGAGTGAGACATATCGAGTTGTATAATTAGCTAACAAGTGAGAGGCTATTCCAAAATAAAACGAACACTGGTATTTAGGCAGAATCTATTTTCAAATACTTGCTCAACGAAGCAAATAGCCACAGGACAAACCATATGCCAAGAATTATATTTCTTAGAAGAACACAATTCCTAGCGCTTGTGGGCATAGAGGGAGCGAAGACCGTTATCACTATTAACTCCTCACACACCACTACACACGCGGTACAACCACATCGAGCAAGCTTGCCACACATATACATCAGCAACATGTCAACCTTTGCGAATGTATCATAGATGACTTTATTCCACCATCTTTTATGAGGAATATATATAATCTACGGTATATACCTATATATAGATCATGATAATAAATTATTTGAAAACTTCCACTATTCCTCTGCTAAATAAATATATTAATACATCTATCTTATTATATGATAGATAGTTGGTAGTCACTATCTCTCTATGTAGATATCGGCACAGCAGAGGCAATAGTCTTTATCCTAAATTTATTAGTAAGCTTATAAATGGAGAGAGGAGTGACAGATACCAGAAAATTTATTACATAATAATCATTGTATCCTTTATATATATCTATACTACATGGAAATAAGATCATATAAAAAGTCACCGCGATCTAATGCTCCGAGGAATGTCAAAGTGCTATCATTTTTCAAACCAGTTCGCTCAAGATCAAGCGATCTCAGTCATTTAAATGTATATAATAATGAGAGATACACAAATAGAGAGACAATTTTTCAACGAGCTTGTCAATATCTTGCATTGTATAAACGAAATAGGATACTACAAAAAGATAAAAGACTGCCAAACTCGGACACATATTAAAAGTGTCAATCGGATAGAAGGTTTCGAACCGACTGATTAAATCTATTTGGATTGTTCATAGTGTGGCTTGGCACGAAGCAGTCACATAGCTACATACATACAGGGATAAACGCTAGGTTATGCTTTTGAGATGAGGACGGATGTTTATAGATTTACGAAGGATTACAAGATAAGACGTGATTGGAGACTAGAAGATGAAGTCAAAATCTTGAAATGATCGAAACGTGGAGTTACTTTACAATTGGCGGCTTGTGATCAAAAGGGGGAGTGTTCTTTCACTGTGAGTGTAGAAAGGGTCTTATGGTTAATTTCTAAAATTTTCGCATATGCGATTTCTAACGCAGTGGCGAATGTTCGAGAGTCTGGACACTCCGTGGTTGGAAACGAGTAATAGGGGTGACCGTCGACTGTTGCACCAGATGCGACAAGCTCATAGGACCTGCTATCTATATAGCATGTCTCTGCTGCTACAACAGATCTGAACAGAGTGCTGCTTTCTTCGTAGCTGCTCTTTGTTTAGTGAAGTCAAACCTAAAGCTAATTTGTTTAAACTGTCGAGCTAAAGTGAGGCATAAAGAACTAGGAATCAAAAATGAACTGCACCCCCAACTCTTCTGCTCTATGAGGAGCTATGTAGTATATACGCAATCATTATAAAGCAAAAGGAAGAGGAGAATCTGTAATTATAAATCTTCTGGAGGAACCAGAAGAAGCTGACATGTTAATATAGCCCTAATATATTCAGACAACAACTGCGAAAATTTCGAGGCGAACAGGAATGAGTTTGTTGTGTTATTTTTTATTAAATTAATAATAATTTCTCGAAAGTCGAAAATTATTCAAACCACATGTCCGATAATACCTATATTGTTTTCCAAGCTAAATTACTACCCTTATACTTACAAAACGTGGATTTATTATATATTATATTACCTTAGCATAATATATCATAGTATATATAACAGAGTAATGTTTATTTTCAGGAGGATACTTATATCGAACTATATGGTTATCTTATAGATAGGAAGTGAGCTGTTGAGGATAATGGTCAATCATCTCCTACTTTATCACTACCGATATAACTGGGGTTCTGGACTGGGACGTTTCTTCTCATCTAAATGTGTGGTTTATCGTTTTAATCAGCATTTATCGCTCTATTATTTATATTACTGAGTAATCAAAGCTTACATTCATATTAGGTCGTTATAAAATGAAACAGAAAGTAGATCGTATCAAAGCACTTTCTCGAGTCTAGAGCAAATGACCTCTCTATCTACATAGCAGTAGCATGCTTTCGCACACGAGCGACAGCTATAATATATAACTTCATCCACAATTCAGGGGTTACATTCGACACTCAATACTTCGTCGAACCACAGATAACGAGTTATATTTGAGCGTACCACTCGATATCAGAGGTGAGTTATACAAAGTTAAAACGCAACTCAAAAGATATATTCTTCTGAATTATAATCTATTGTACAATACCAACTATAGAACGAGCCTGAGACTTATATATTAATTTTAAATTAGACAAAGCGCATGCGTCTGGAATTATAATCCACAGAGGCTCAGATATCATTTGACTACATTACGTACCAGTTCATTATAAATAGAGACTATAGTAATCCACATTATACCAACTAACAAAGCCCGGAGTATGATAACTAAAAACTCTCTCGATTTGTCTAACAATTTCACTGCTCAAACACAGTTTCGATCATCTCAAAAATAAACAGAAAGCGAAATATTCCTTCTCCTTAAACGATTATTCGTGCTTAAATTGTGCTATATTTGTCATTGTAAATTAAGCCCACGCTATGCCATAGAAACAACCGTACTACACTTCAATTAATCATATATCGAAAATCAAGACTAACCTTTCTGAGCGACACCCCACAATCCCATGGCAAGATATATAAAAGAGAAGAAAGTAGACAAACAACAATATATACCTAATGTATATATTGATCTGGTATCCTTTATATACTATATATAATAGTCAAAATATCATATATTTATATACAAACTAAATAAAGGAAAAAAGTTACTTTACCCAAAATTACTCCCATCATAGCTAGTATTATTATTATAGTATTGTTTATATTTAATTTTAATATTTATTAAATATTAAGTTATTAATATTATTACCAATGAGGCTATATATTATATATAGGCTATTTATGGTAGATATGCGCATATAGTAAGATATACATCACTGGTTAATCACTATAGATCCGGACCTATTCTTTATATTCTCAAAAAGTAGTTTATCTTTTAATTTATAATAATAACTATTTAATCATAATATTTCTTTATGAATAATAGTCTTAATGTTTACCCTCATTTCAATTATTATATTTATAATTAATTTTTATTAAATTATATTATCATTATTATTATATTATATATATTATTATTATTTTTATATTGAAATTTTATATTTGTAGTTTAAAATTAAATATATGGCTCCTTACAATGGTGCATTTAACGAAAATTTTCACTCTCTAAATTTTCGTCCTCAATATCAACACTTATTTTACATCTTCCATTTATTTTTTTAGTATTAAAAAGAACTTTATCAAAATATGTTCAATGTTTTACTCAGTACAACACTACTATCCTTCGAGCTAAGTTATGTGTGTTATTGTCTCATCAGAATGTAATTTCTTCTTTTTCCTATCGCTCTAAAAAAAAGATTGCTGCACTATTGGCTTGTTATCCTTTCTGTTGCTAATGTGGTGTATTCTAATTAATATCCGAGCTTATATTATGTACTCTCAGTATCTATTAGCAAAGTTAGATTATGTTATAATTATTATTATATTTATTAAATTATTATTATAATTTATTTATAATTTAATTAATTTATTTAATTTATAATTATTATTTATTAATTATATCATTATATTATATTATTATATTATGTAATGTTAAATAAGTAAGTAAGTATAAGTTACACAATAAATAAAGTAATATAGTAATAAAGTAAGTTAGTAATATAAGTAGTAGTAATATTTTGTTATTATAAATTAATTGCTATAATGTTATTGTTTATTCGTATATTTTATTAATTATTTTATAATAATTTTTTATTTTCGTACACATCGATAGTAGTAACGACAATTGTACACTCCTACCACATTGAAAATTAACATTTTGTGTTATATAGTTTTTTATTTTAAGTTTTTTTCCATATGTAAATGCATATATTCTTTTCATTGGATAGTAATTCTTTATTATACTGGTTCACTCGTGACTTTATTAAATTTAAATTTAATAAACACAGTAGAGTAAGATAACACACAATAACATATATATAAATACACAAATAATATATATCTATAAATATACATTAATATACATAGAGCTAAATTACTCCCAAAATCAGATATATATATATATATATATATATATATACTAATATAATATATATATAGTATTATATATATATATAATATAATATATATATATATCATTAATATATATATAAATATAATATATATATTATATATTTCTAATATAATATTATATATATATATAATATACTATATATAATAATATTAATATATATATATATATTTTATATATCATAAACTATATAATTATATATATATATAAATATTTAATTATATTTAATATTATAATATATCAACTATATATATAATTTATATATATTATTAATTATATAATATATGTTATATAAATATTATATTATATATAATATAATATATAATATATTATATATAATATTATAATATATAATATATATATCATATTAATATAATAAATTATCATATATATATATATTATATATCTTATATATTATATATATATATATATAATATATGATATAAATATATATTAATCTATTTAATATATCTATAATATATAATTAATATATATATTAATATTGTATATAATAATGTAAATGGTAAATTATAATTATTAATCACCTAAGTTATAAGGTTATGCATAAGTTTATAATCATATGAATATTTGAAAACCATTCATGCGTAACTTTAAATAAATATTTGATAACGCTTAACCTAATTTTTTATTGATTAATTTTAATAATATATATATATATAATATATATATATATAATATATATTATAATATAATGGCTCAAAATTAGTTAAATATTATTATCTGCCTCCAGTTATATAGTCTTAAGACCTAATTTTTTAAATTCTACGAAGTCAGAATTAAAAGCTTTAATGAATAAGCTCTTCTTCTTGCTACATGCCTGTATTTTATTTCTTTATCTTAAACAACCAAGAAGTAGAAATAAAACTCTATAATTAATATAAAATATATAAATAAATAAATTTAACTATTATCTATATACCGTTAAGTAAAGAATTTATGTTAGAGTTTAAGCATAGTTTAGCACAACTAGATTTAGAACCAATATATAGTTATAAGTAAATATAGTATTATGAATTTTATGATTAGTTTTTATACATATATAGATTTGAAATTTTTTTTTTGAAAAATGATCTTTATTTAGAGAATGTGATACACAGCACTTGCTTTTTAACGTGAGCACTTCAAGACTTTCGCAAGGATATTTTCGACTCTTTATTCAAGTTTTATGAAATGTGTTCAAATTCCTACAATCCTGAGAGAAATATGTATAAAATAAAGTGACAGGGTATCTTGCCTGATGGATCGCGAAAGTCAGAATAGTACAGACTATTAGTATTAACTAAGTTTAATAATGTGATTTGTTAAATTATTAGGATTATATATATATATATTAATATATATATATATATATAATTATTAATTATATATAATAGATATATATAATATCAATATATATTTTTTGTATAATAATTTTTTATTAGATATAATATAATATTATATATTAATTATTAAATATATCCAATATGAAATAGGAAAATATTATATTTTTCAATTTATATATAATATAAATAGTTATATTAATTAATTTAAGTATATATATTATATTATATAATCTATATTAAATATAGTATATATATATATATATATAATATATATATATTATATATACTTATATATAATTATTCATATATATACTATATAATTATATTATATATATTACTATATATAATATATATATATATTATACTCTATAATATATAATATTAATATATAATATATATATATTAAAATTATAGTATATTTCTATTATATAATATATAATTATACTATATTAATATATATATATCAGTATATAATATATATAAATATATAACTTGTATTAATAAGGTATTATTAACACTAACATAAGTAGTGGGTATACTATCGAAGCGAACGGTAGAACTAGTAAGGGGGGGGGGCTAAACATATAACGTATTCCCAATAATCAGTACTCGATGAGTGGTGTGAGATGATCGGAGGAACCCCCTCGGCGAAATCCACAATAATGTTAATACCTAAATATGAAGTGTGGGGTTCCCGGAGATCCACTTACGCCTCAGAGCGGTAGGGTAATATAGTACTTATAAAGTCTTACATAATTATACTTCTAAAAATTGGTCTTCACCTCACTATATATATATAATCAGAGCTAGATTACTATATAGGTCGGAGAGAACTATATCGAGTAACAACTGCTTTTATTATCAAACTTGACCTTTAGAACATGTTCCTTAAATTTCTTATTAGATTATGTATAAAATACATATAAAAAAAAAATAATCATAAAAAAAAAAAAAAATAAATAAAATAAATTAGCCAACTTTTAATATTCTTATACTTATTCTTATACTTATTATTTTTCTTCCTTTTTAATAGTTTCCTGCCTTTGAATTAATATTATTACATGACACATAAGATCAATATATATATCTATCAGATAAAAATTATGAAAACTATAAAACAACTACAACACTTATGGGTTTGTGTTTAATTTACTTTAATGCTTTCAACTGATACATGTATAATAATACTGGGAGATAATATACACTACTTGGAATTGCATGCTTCTGTACTGTCGACATTTAAGAATATTTATCACCCAAATGCCTGGAAAATGATCAGTAACGCAGTAGGATTGTGTCTTCAAGAATCATTTGATCTGAGGCAGATATGCGGCTGATAGCCAGTCAGGACTTTATCGCTTAACCATACGTAAGGCACGAACGCGCGGACTATTAGTTCATATATATATAAGATATATAAAACATAAAAAGGAAAAAAACCTAGGGGCCTATATAGATTCGTACATGAGTAAATTACACATATTTCTAGGTATCTATTTTATGAGATGGGAAATGTCATTTATGATAACTGCATTATTCAGATTATTATACTGATTTAACGGTATAAATTATTATGGAATAAGATCATCATTATTATCTTTTTATATTATTAGTATATTAAAACCCATTTATATAATTGTGGTAATCACCAAAATCGCTAAAATCACTCAAAGTTTCCTCGTTCTTTTGACATTTATTATACATAAATCCTCTGTGTCTTACTATATCCGATATCACTTTTATCTAAAGAGAGAAACCGTACATCTTATCTCATACAAATTCCAGGCAAAGTCTAAAATAATTATCATTACAGCGTACAGTCAGGACCTAACCATAAGGAATGAATATATCGTTGCTAAGCGCGAAGAAACAGAACGAGACTTTCCTTAAATCTCAGCACTCAAGAGATGGTGAGTTGACCACACAACCAAGTCAAATCTCTAATATACATAAATGATTTATTTTTATAAGTAGAATATAATTTAAAATATTTATCTGAGGAATATAAAACAATAATCTTTATGAAACACTAGTTTCCCTTAATTTTTTAAAATTTACTTTAAACTTTCATAACTTTCATTATTATAAATCACCGATATTAGACCAATTATCCGCGGGAACACTTTCATATTAGAATAAGTAAACGAATGCAATATTTATGGAGTTTTATCATCCATATATATATATATAAATATTAATTCTATAGTATATATATATATATATCTATATTAATCAATTTAAAATCTGGTGTCTACCTAATACCACACTTTTAATCTATAATTAACCTAATGAATTAATAAAAGCCGTACAGTATGAACTTACCTATGAGGATCATCGTTGCTCTACAAATAAATCAGAGACTTAATATAACCATGATATCGAATGCATTTGTCATAACTCAACAAGTAAATTAATATCTCAAAGGTGCCAATCATATTTTAAATAAAAAATAGAATATATATATTATATAATATACTATATATGAAAATAATAATTACATATATATAAAATAAGTATATTACTAATAATATTAAATTTTATATATATATATTAATATATATATATTATATAATATATAATATATTTAAATATATATATAATATATATATCAATAGTTTAACTAAATGGGGAGGGGGCGATGGCTAACAATTTTATTCTTCATTAATATTAGAAAATAGGAATTTTGTGAAAGTGTAAATATAGTAAGGACTTCACTAAAATAAGAAAATGATGATGCTACATTAAAACATCAATATAATTTCATATTAAATAAATAAAACAATACCATTAATAATAATTCCAATATATACTCATCTACCAATATATATCACTACAACGAAACATATAGAATAGCATCAATAAAATACGACAATTTAAATAATTCACTAACTTCACACAGAAAACTTAAGTTTAAAGTAAAACAATTAATAAACACATTATTCTAGCATTCAGTAATCACCATCTAAGTCAAGCTCCGTAAATCAAGAGCTTCAATCCCGGCTTACTATGTTAGAAACTATCACATTCACTATGGACTATGTTCCTTAGACACACCCATACGAATCAGCACTGTAAATTGTAACATTCACTGCCCTAAAGATAACAGTTTATTTTACCAGTATATACCTCCTAGAAAAGATCACAAATTATATTATATAAAAACCTATATACCTCTGCTTAATGTATATAAAATATAGAGTAAGGCCCTGTCCTTGGGGTGCATAACAATGCGTATTAGTTATTTTATATTATATATTAAACTCATCAAATGTTAAGCATAATATGATAAATATATATATATAAATTAAAATAATAAAAATATAATATATTAGAAGAATATATATATATATATTCACGTTAAGTAATATAGGAGTTTATAGTATAAATTGCAGGAATTGTGATGTTTCATAGATTTCAACATCCGAATAATATATATCGATATATTAATAATAATGCTACCTAAAATTTAGTAGTTTATATCACTGATTCTAATAAAAGAAAACCTCACTTAATATTTTATATATATAATAAAAAATATTTTTATATAGAGTATGAACAATTATCAATAGTATATAGAGTATATAGATAATAGTATATATTTATTAGAATATATTTATCAAGTTTGGTCTTAAAGAATAATTTCATCTATACTATTATATACCATAAATTTATTATTATTGCAATGTGTATTGTGTTATTCATATTATATATATGCATATACATAATACTATATATATGTATATATTAGGAGTGATGGAGTATAGACTAGTGAATGATTATATTGCTATATACCATTATATATATATTAGAATTAATTAATATTATATAGTGATATGATTTAACAATAATATACGTAGGAATTCGAATATGCAGCCATAAACCGAGGCCCGATAACCATAGTCACGTAATTGCACTGGAGTGATGTTTTTATGTTCTTATTTATGAAGATTTTTGTTTGTTTTTTCATTGTGATACTAATATAACCTCATTAGCAAAAGTTTGTACAAACGAATATTCTCTATATGTATATAATAGCATATTTCAAAACATACACTTTGTATAATATAGATGTAATTATATATATTAGAATATTCATATCGAAATATAAGTATATAAAACATATAGAAAATATTTAAATTTGATAAATATGAAAATGGGGTTGAAAATAAAATATGTTTAAAAGATAATACTCTCCACAATCCAAGTTTGAAAACAATATTATCCAATTACATGAACACACAAGTGTGTCAGATGATTAGGCGCAGGCCTGTAACAACCAAAATTAGAGAAAACTCTATACTTTATGGTATAAATCAGGCTCAGTAGTGACAGGCAAACGAATTCAAAAACATTTTATTAAAATGATAGAATTGTGAGCGGATGTGTTAACTAAAAAAAAAATTAAATATCGCTTTTGAAAAATTTAAAACATTATTAAAATGATGGAAAGCCTGTAATGATAAGCATTGTTTTTGGGAGAGATTACCGAAAGCATGCTGAAGTAGAAAGATAACAACAGGGTAATTGGTTGACGAGCAGTGACATGCGCGATAGAAGAGAGATATTGGATGTTTCTCTTAATTTACATTGTATAGAATTTTATACTGATAATTGTTTAATACTTATAATTTATATATTTCAATCAAGATCTTTAACCTATATCCACCATTGTTTGGAACTGCACGTAAAACCGCGGGGCGGTATGACCACTATAAAAGAATGCTGACCACGCGAGCCTGAGCGTTTCTCGGCCCTAACCGGGGACGAACCAGGGGGGCTTCGTCCCCCTTTCTGTCCTCCGTCGGCTCAGAAATCTCACTTCCGCGTTGTTTTTGCGTTACT
>JABUQX010088662.1:0-12500 GCA_015478945.1 Trachelipus rathkii
AGTTTTGAATATTATGAAACTCAGTATATACTATTATTGGCTTAGTTCCTCACATCATACTCCATAACTATTTGCTTCATGACCTCTATGCTTGAGCTTTGCTTTCCGAAGTCTCATTTTGACTTTATCCCTGTTCCTTGACCTATTCAATAACCATTTTCTGTATGAATTTATTATATTAATTTGTTTTATATCTATTCTTATTTACTTTTTAGTTTACTTCTCTATTTTATCTTTATTTAGCTTATTTATTTGCGTGCGCTACTCAAGTAATATAACCCCGGTTGTCATAGGGCGACCAATCTATCTCGTCTTGTAGGACGATCCTTTTTCAGCCTTACAATAACTCAGTTATTGAGTTCTTTATTACCCTAAATGTTTTACCATAATACATATCCATACCTAACACACTACAACCCTCTTATTTATGGTTATTATCTTTAATCATCTACTCATCATATCTCTATATATATTATATCTCTCTATATCTCTATATCTCTATCTTCATATATTAAATATAATTAATATATTATACTCTTATTTATTTATCTTCATATCTATTATTTATCTATATATATATATCTTATATATATATATTATCCTCTAAAAGGGTAAGCTAGGCAAACCGTCTATTATACTTCATTAATCTATCATACTATATATATTATATCTATTATTATATATTATCTTGATCTATATATATATATACTCTCTATATTTATGTATTTCTATCTATCTCTATATATTAATATATATACTATTATATTATATCGTATTATATTATATCATTAATATTCTCTTATAATATATTCATCTTAATATATATATATCTATTATATTTATAAAACTAACTGAGATGCGTAACCTCTACCGCAAATCTTAATGACGTTCACAGTCAAACGTGATACCTAATCTAAGTTTATTCTGACGTTGGAACTTATGACGTCACGCGCTTCTCATACGATATTATTCTAACCAATAGGATGAAGCTCCGTTTTGAAGGTTAAATCTTTCTCCCTCATAATATATATATAATACTTCTTGTTGTATTGTCTTTTGTTGTATGTTTTAATTCTAATATATACTCTCTATATCTATCTCTATTATATTTCTATATCTTAATTATATTATATTACATATATTAACTATCTATATCTATATATCTCTATATTAATATATATTTCATTATATAATTATTTATCATATATCTATTATATCTTATATATAGGGGCTTTTTTTAATACTTGGGGGTATATAATTCAAATCTACATTAGTCATTCTAGTGAATGGTTGGGTTATATCTTACTCTTCTTCAGCATTTTTTACCTATCCTTAAGTATCTGATATAGATTTCTACTCTTCATTGTTGTACGGATAAATAGAAGCAATGTAAATTTTAATTTTATGACACTGGTGTTTGTCGTAGAAGCCCGCGGCTAGATTTTTCACCGTCGTGGCGGTACTGCTCGTTCAATTGGTGGTCATACATGTATCCTCAATCCCTATCGGTATCTTTTCGTTCTATATGTGATAACAATAAAAAAGTGTGGATGTCTGTTTATGCTTCAGCTTCTATCTATCAAAACTTTACGTCGATACATTCTTCACAAATTTAAACCTGAAATAAATGAACCTAATGCTTATTTATTTTTATAGGTCTTAACGTTAGTCAATTAGTTGAAAAAACCCAAAAATAAGATATATAGGAATTTCTTTTTTAACTTTTGTTTTTGTTATCAATTAATTAATTATACTATCTATATCATTTTTGAAAATTCTACCACTACAAAGAAAGTGTGTTTTTTCTGTTTCATTAAAATTTTACGGTACTGATGAATAAGTGCGCTATTTTCCGCAGTGTTTGAGCTCGCTGTAGATGTTTTCGAACTATGAAGAGGTTTTTATATTGTTGCTGGCCCTATACTGTTTCCTTGGGTTTGAGCCAAACCCCTGCCCTGTATAGCTTTATTGTCATTACTGCCTTTAGATGACTACCCTTTCTACTTACCTCACCCCTTTTACTTCCTCTCATTACTTCCTTTGTTACTCTTTCACTTTCTTCAACCTTTTCACCGTCTCTCCTATGGTACCGTACCTAGTGGGCCTTTTATACTACCCCGCTTTATTATTCACTTTTCTTTATTATACTATATTATTTACATTTTTTATTCTTTCATTTTCATATATTTACTATTTATTTTTTTACCATTTTCCTACGTATTATTCTTCCCATTTTCTTCACTTTTTCTTACACTCACTATCTGCCTATAGGGCGGCTCAGTACTTTCTATTATGCTGTTACTTCCTTCCGTTATGATCTTACCCCTTATTGAGTGCTTCTCTACGCTCTTTGAATTCTATATAGAGTCTCTCAATTATCTGCATTTGTGTTATATAATCACCTTCACTTGTTGTTCTATGTCATGGCGTTGATTTCCCACCTCTTTGCGCGTCGAGCGGATGTTAAATATGTACCGGTTCTAGCCGTGCAGCCCAGCCCCGTTCCATTGCTGGCTTTAGGACACGCTATGGAGCTCCAGTTTTCCAACATATAAATAATCACATCGTCATCACCGAGTCTGAGCTACATTCTAGCGCAATTCCTTCATAAACCAATCAGCAACTTGATCTGAAAATTTTGCAGAATCTTGACACTATGTCTCAGTGTCTCTGAAAATCCATTCCACTTAATACGATATCGGTCCCGTCTCCACACGTGGTCAACTCCAGTCATATATAATATCTACTATGTGCAAACTGTTCTAGTTTAAGATTTTGTAAATGATTATAGTGGCTCTAATACCGACACCCTACGACTCTCCATACTCGCTCTTACCAACAAGGCTACATAAGAATCTTACTCTCGACTCTTTTGCATTTAATCGCTTTGCTCGCTGTTTTGGTTTGCTCTAGAGAACCGGGATATTTATCTCACTCTCGCTCTCTCCCCGACAATCGTTGTACACGAAAGCGTATATTCTCATCTCATACCGGACTTTATTAAAGCGTGTTAGACATTTTCACTCACATTCTATCGTATAATACTTTTGTATCTAAATAGCATTTATAATTAGTAATATTCTCTCATCCGACAGAATTTATATTTACTATACCACACCACCAATGTTAATAAGATAAGCATTTCTGGCTTCTGTTTGAGTTCTATTCACACTTAAAGACAACTCTTAAGTCCTGACACGGCGAATAAAGCGAGAAGGACGTGATGTAAATGAATAGTCAATGATAGTAAGAAAGTTGACTATTATATTATAGGAAACATATTTTATTACTGACTACATTATCATAATTATTTACCCATTTCCGGAAAAGATATTTGAGAGGCTCACTTTTATCATTAATATCAAATTAAAAAGCAGCTATTTTATTTAGAGTACATATCATTATTTATGTATTTTCAATCCTCTTTGCTCATTGTTCTATGGATAATTGAAAGTATAGCTGATAATATAATTATATTACTATTTTCATTGGTTACCTAGGCAATTACGCTAAGTTTTTTTGTTTCTCATTAATGCCAATACATTGGAGCTGATGTATATTCTAAATCACTACTTTTCATACTGAGGCACTACAACTTTTCACGCTGCAATCTCTCTATCTCTAATATATATATATATTTAACTATTGGTTATTTGAACGATGATAAATTTATCCGCTTTTCTCTTGCCTATTATATACTATATTCAACGTACAGATTATAGCTGGGATAGCTTGGATTTTTGTTCTTAGTTGGATTAAATACAAGTCATCAGCTTGATATTTATAGTGCCCTTTTTTATTGTACCTTATTCGCGTGTGCATTTATTATAATTTCCCTTGTTACCGTTTTTTTCCTTTACAATCTGTACTTGGTAAGTATTGAAGCATTTAATTCTATAGTTCAACATATTCACATGTGTATTATTTTTATCAATTACCTTACATCGTTGTTGGTATTATTATATATCTAGTTAGTAATGCTTGTCACTGTCTGAGATTATTCATGATAAATTTATTACTATTTTTACTTGTTTTAGCACTCATAGATATCTAGTGACTAAATTAAGTATAATTTACCACTAGTATTCACTATCTTTGAAATACGCGATTCTCACTAGCAAAAGTTTTTATTGGAAATACAATGAAAACTATAAGCTTTGCAAGAAAAAGTTATTCAATAATATTCTATTACGGGATGTTCCATTACCATGGGGCCATCTATCTAATCTATTCTATATATATTATATATTATCTATTATATATATAGTAATTTGAGTATATATAATATATATATATAATTATAATCTTATATAATATATATATATATATATATATATATATATTAAATATCTATATTTATATATTAAGACTATAATATATATATATTATTTATACTTTAATTTAAACTTAAAATGAAAGAAAAACTACAAAATTATAGAATAATTTATATTTAAATTAATTTGTTAATTTGAGAGATAATAATTTTAAAAGGGGGTAATTAGAGGGTATACGGACCTATTAACACTATTACCTTAATTACGACATACCTATCTTAACTGTCCTTTCTTATCTAGACCTCATAGCAAAAATATATTTGGCTGGTAAAGAATTGACACATTGACTATGTTGTCCGTAACTATCACTCACTATATTCACTGTTCTACTGCAGCCCTGTAACCCTCTGTCGCTCGCCTCCCTCACACCTTGTAATATTAATCCTCATATCATATGTTGTATAGAGGTTTGTGGTCTATCATTTCTTCTTTCGTTTCTTCTCTTCCATCTCCGTTGGTTTTGTCTTGTTTGCTTGACTGCTGTCTCTCGTCTGTACTGTGTGATGTGGTTGAGAATGGTGCGACGCGCACTAGATATAGTATTGTTTCCAGCCCTCGGAATAAATATGATCAAGCAGTATAGGATGCATACTGATTACCGTCGAATTGATATGAAACATAGGATCACCAGCATTATCTCATAATACATATTTATTTTACTACTTACTCAGGAAACGGACTGCATGTCATTCTTTGATATATGACCATATTGTATGATTTATTAAGTGAGTACTGAACATCATATTATTGCCTTTAACCTTTTAAACGTATCTCAGAATACTAGATTTCTCCTCTAGTATATGTGTCATATATGGTGAAATCTTTCTTGTACTGACTTCGTCTGTCTTATTTCATATTTGGTTCCTATCTCTTACTGTAGCAGTCAGGATCCACTTCTACTTCCTATATATATATATATCTTCTCTCTTCATTTTATATATATTATATATATTATTTCTACTTCTAGTAGAACCCAGCTATATATAGGTCTCATCTCTTCATCTCTCTACTATTATATATATAGTATACTCTATATATCTCCTCTTCCATCTTATTTATCTATTTATCTCTATATATCTTTTTATCTATATATTCATATATATATCACTATATCCTATAATATACTAATCTTTTACTATATTTCATATTATATATGTTATATGTGGTGTGTGCTGTGTGGTATGGTAAGGTACATAGTGCTCGGTTGCAGACTGTTGTAAAACTATAAGTAGTGTATATTTAATTCTTAGATTCTTGGCTCTAAGAATAGTGAGGCTATCAATAACCATGTCATCAGAAGACAATCTGATTGCAAAATCACACTCTCGTTGAATGTAGCTCTTCGGCGATTGTCTTATAATCCTTTATCACATGTGTCGGAGCTTCTTCTATATAACAGACTCTCTTCGAGCTACAACATGTACCTATTCCTCACGGATGGCGCACACCTTCGTAGTGAACGCGAATTAGATTTATTAACAGACTATTTCATATTCCTATCTATAAGAAAAGACAATCGTAGAAAACCTATTGCTCTACTTCATTAAAATATCCAATTTCAACATGTAAATTCTATAAGTAAATATTTCCATTTTACAGAAGTTCATAGCTAAGCAAAGGTAAATAGTACTATAATAACTAATTATATTTAGAATATATATATATTATTATCTCTTTTTACAGCATCTCTCTATATCTCTCTCTCTCTTCTCTCTATATATAATCTCATCTTCTCCTCTTCCTCATCTATCTTCTAATCTCGCTCATATATCTCTCTATATATTACTATCCTCTCTTTACTATTATATATCTTCATCTATCTCTCTTCTATCTACCGCTCTCTCATTATTCTTCTGGAAGTTATGATATATATATCCTATGTTTTCGATTATTATATGTGCTTAATACGATTATATATATCTTATATTATATATACCGAGGAATGGCTTCACTCACAACTCACACTGATTATTATAGTCAATACAAATTTTGTGTCTAATACGATAATATATAGCGAATTTCTTTACTCAGATAGTTTTACTTATTTTATGTTTTACAAACTCAATATAAAAATATCAAGTATATTTGTTCTAAAAATAAATACCCCATCGATTTGGAATATTAATAACTACAGAAAAATATAAAAACATTATACCATTAATGAGAGAAGTTATTAATATATTATTATTTAAATTATATATTATATATATTTATATTTAATCTATATATATATTTATAATATTATATATATTATATTTATATATATATATATATATATTATAATATATACTATAATATAAATATTATTAAAATATATATATATACTATTAATATTATAATATATATTAAATATCTATATTACTATATTAATATATATATATTATATATTAAAATATATTTATAATTATATATATATATATATATATATATAGTATATATATATATATTATATATTATATATATAAGGGAATGTAACGATATTATAACCAGTAAAAGAGTGCTCAGATATATACGATTATCTCACGTATACTTATAATACTATTTTTTTAGGTTAGCCGATACCTAGTAGTATTACACTCCAGGTATATCTTATATTAATTTAATATCGCCTAACCAAATAGTTTGAGGACAGTCTATTTCACTCTCAGATAAATACAAAGAATAGCATCGATTTATGTGAGTAACTCCGCTCTAAGAATAACAAACCCAAGGATTGGACTCATTCACTCTGATAGATTCTATCTTTTTGTTCAATTATTATATATTCCTTACCTAATACTCTCACTTTGGTCATATTATTTATCTATTTATTCAATAATATTTTGATGTTAATAACACACCAATAGTTTAATATTTTATATTTTATCTTAATAATATAATTATATAATAATGTTATTTTAATTTATTAGGTAATAATAATATTAAATTATTATATCACTCATATATATATTATTATCTTAATACTTTTTTAATGTTTTTAGTGATTCTGACTTCGTCTCACTTAATCTATATATTTAATTTCTTCATTTTCATCCATTATTATTTTTCATAGTATATATGTATGTGGTGCATAGCTCTCCGCCGCTACTCTATTTAGCTTCCGCTCAAATATCATTTTATTTAAATTTACATGATTAAATACAGTATTCAAGGTAAAGATCTTCATCTAAGCTAGTCTAACAACTATTATATATCATCGTATTAAAGATAATTAATCAGAAAGAAGAAAACTCATCTATTTATCATAACACATGATTGAAATTATGTAAAAGAAAGAACAGAAATATAATAAATAACGCTATTATTCACTAATTTTTTCACAAACATGACATTACTTATTATATTAAACGTACCAGATAACATTCCGTAATATATAGAAATAAAAGTTACCGTATTAATACGTTTCTATTCTTTTTTTATATAATTCCTATTATAATACTAAATCGACTTCTTATATTAGTGATGCAAAACCATTGAAGCTTTCTTTCAACTAGATGATACTCTGGTGATGTAAGCTCGAGATTCGTGTTTAGTGATATGTGAGTGTGTTTATAAAATTATCACAACCGATTAATAATCTCTCAATGCAATAAACTAAACAAATAATTACGCTTCCGCTACTCGCTGAATAGAGGCAATGTTGGGCTTGATATTACTTCTCTCTCCTCTTTAGAGACGAGTCTATGCATCTGAAAGATTACCATACTGCGCGAGCAACACCACTAGAAGACACCATTATCATGCCACACACATGAAAGGGATTCTCTTCTGTAAGAGCATCTCCCATGTTTTTCGTTGAGTCCCCTATCTCCTCTTTCCCACTACCCAGCATATGACAAATTTCCGAATAAATATTCTGAATCCACAGCTCGCCATAGACTAGTCTCTTCAGTTTTTTTCGATGGGTTCTTTGGTGTGATCTCTTTTTGAAGGTGGAATGAGATGTCAGTCGTAATTTCGACCGCATGAACTTATCAAAAGTCTAACATATCCAAAAACATCTTCATCTTCAGTAGGTTTATTCTATGAAAAGCCACTATAGTCACTATCACCACTATCACAGCTAGCACTGTATCACTACCAAGGTTGTTGCTGATAAGGCGGCTTCCACTTCTGTGAATCTTTTTTTTTTGTCACAGCGAGTCAGCGACATCCCACTCGTTCTCGACTTACATACTCACACTAAGACTAGGCAGCGAAGTGGGTCGCGATCGGCCAAAGCATGCCATTCTTGTGGGTTACAGCTTCGTTTACATAAATTCTTATTAGAACCTTTTAAATTATTTTATTTTTTACAGTTGTCACCGAAAATTACGCAGATGAGCACCGGTTAGGCTTTAAAAAGTGAGGGAGATTAATTTTGTAAGTATTGACTGAAAAAAGCAAAACGGGATGGAAGAGATTCCTCAGCGAGAACAGAGAATGGCAAGGAAGATTATGGGTAAGCACTCCTCAGCGCATATAAAAGGCACGCTTGGTATGTTACTAATTCATATATCCAGCACACTTAAGGCGGAGATGGAGATAGCCGGACAGCACAAGAGCAGAAAACTACGAAACACAATTTGTGTCTGGGCGATAGGGTTTGTGACGTAGTTCGGTTTAGGTTGTGTTGTGCTTGTCGAGTCAGAAAAGAGGAATATACCAAAACATTCATTTGAAAGACCCTCCGAGCACTTGCCCGCTACTGTCCCTATAGAAAAGAGATAAGAAGGAAAATCCTTCAAAAATCTCAATTGGAATAAAAAAAAAATTCAATTAAATGATGTAACAAAAATTTAAATTTTATTATTATTATTATTATTATATTATTATTATTATTATTCATTATACTTATTATTATTATTAATTATGTATCTAATCCAAACATAAATTAATTCATTGTATTGACTCTGTCATAAAGTAATTTTAAGTGGTATTCATTGATTGAATCACTTTAATGTAAAATTGAATTACAAATGAGCATTAATGTATTTATTAATCCTCTCTGTTTTTGGATTCTATGACATCTTCCATCTCTATTTATCCATAAAGCCGGATGTATACCAAGAACCATTTATCTACTTATTCTCAGATTATAGAGTGCAGTATACTCTCATATCTAAATTAATGACGAGATTAAATCCTTTATAATGCTGGAAGTAACTGATGAATGAGTGAAATATAAAGTCTTCAGCAGTTTTAGTTATATACATGTAATTCTCCCAATGTTTCACTTTCGAGGTCTTGTATTCTATTATACATTTATATAATCTACCTTTTTATAGGAATTATTGTGATGTGAGATTTCCTCAAGACTCTCCTTTTGTTTTGATTTGTTTTATTGTTGTTTTGTTGTTGTTAAAATCAAAATGATGTTCTATTCACAATCAGTTTATTGAGACAGAAAACAGTGTAGAAATCTGATTCAAATGAAAGATAATCTTATAAGTTATGTGATTTAGTTCTCTAGTTAGAGATGGATAATATTGTTAGTAAATGTATTTTGGTTTTTAAAATGAATATATTAATTTCGAAGCTGTCCTTAGTATTAGTACGGATAAATTAATAAGGACAAGATAAAGTATGAGTAAAATGTATTTCAATGAAATAAGATTTTTAAAGAACTATCAAGGGATATGTATTCAGGAAGACGTTCCAGATATATTCGTTTGAGGACTCAGTATGTATTTAGGAAATGGAATGTCTGATCTTAAAGATAATATGATTGTGTCCGGGAGTCTAATTTCATGCAATATGAAAGTTTGAGTATTTAGAGTTAAGATATGTGATCATGATTATTAGTGAAGTTATCATTAATAGAATATATTAAGTTCTAGATGATATATTATATATGTAGAGTATAGATAATACAGTATTACAGCTCTAGATGATGTAAATATCCATCTAATTTGACAGAATTAAATTAGAATGATAGATAATTCGTCTATCTCACTCTCCAATCATACATACTCATCCGTCACGTATATTTTAAATTGTGAATTCTTATGTTAAGTATGGTTCTAGAATTTATTAGTTATAGATTCAATACTACTGTCAAGGAAAACCTATTACAGAGGAACGGCTCGAGCAGGGACGGCCTCTGACCATACATCCCGGTTCTGTAGATGCATCAGGATTGTCAATGTCTGTACAAGCATCACAGTCAATAGTCTCAAGTTTGGATTTCAACAAAGAAAAGAGATGTTGAAAGAACATTTAACATTTCAAAACATGGTCTCTTCCTCGAGATCAGTATCTAAAGTTTATAAATATTTTCAAAAGTGCGAACGGTCCTGTTCCTCTCTCCAGTTGCTCGCATCGCGATAAGTAAGCGATAATGTAGATTTCACTAGATTAGATTCTAATAGAGATAGAGGTGATCTGAGAAGGGTTTTCTAAATAGATCATTTAATGATTGGATACATAGTTATAGCAGCTTATATAGGCGATATAGTTCTTAGAAAGGGTCAGAGTGGCTTCCTTTTTTTTGGTAATAATGAGTTGGACTAATTAAATGCGACTGACTTCCAATCATCTACAAGTAGGACAGTGCTAAGTTATTATATGGGCATAGAGATATAATTGAATACGAGGGCCCAGGGTCAGCATGGGATAAGACACACTCCCTCAAAAACTCGGGAGAATGCCTTCATCAGGGCAACCGCATTCCTAACTGTTATACATAGATTTATTTATCATGAGAGTCCCTAATTAGCACTCTGAATCAAATGTAATCTAACAGCACCATTAAAGTGAATATGGAAAACTATGAGTGTTATAGAGAAGGATGAGAGGAAGAGGAAATGACAGAAATTCGATCCATGGTTTGAGTTAGAGAAAATTATAGGTAGGTACCGTAGAAGATAATTGGCCCTTTTTTCATAAGTTGGAGTACTTAGCAACAGAAAATATCATTACAGAGTCTAAATTAAGAGGTAAGGAAGGATATAATTTATATATATATATTATACACAGCATAACGCTCATGTTCAGATATATACGATCTACGCTTCTTCTGCTTGGCAACAAGCACCTGACGAAGCTATTTGTCAGCTAGTCAGGCGACGCCTCAAACGTGAGGCTCATAGCCAGGCACTCTTAACTCGTCATTTAAACTCGAAAAGTCTACTTGCTATTTGCTTCGTCGTAATGAGATACTACCTGCTCAAACGATTTTCTAGCTTAATGAATAATTAGAAAGTAGTGATTAGGAAGTAACGAGAATATTATTTCCACAATCCTATAGATACCACTTAGTTCCCTTAGCTGAATTGCCAGGAAATGAACACGATCGATAACCATATGTGGTTTAGATGAGAAGCAAAAAGATTTATAGTCGAAGAAGAAATGAATATACTCTGTCTCGATTATCACACGTAGTAATATTTCAAATACGGTAAGTATAGACGAAGGTTCCTACTCACTTTATCGGCCCGAATTTCTAGATAGACATAAGAATAAATGTCAATACATATACAGATTAGTCTCAAGAGATTCACACAATGACATCACACAAATTATCGCTATAACAACAGATACGAAGGCTAGAGCGCGGGCCAATTCGCCTTTACTAAAAAAGTTACCACCCAAACCTCTGGTCAAAGTTTCCGTAAATCAAAAGTGCCGTGCCCACAATCAGGAAACCAATATTTTGTAGGTAAGGATATGGTATGTCTGTTTTTGTGTTATTGATAGGTCTATAGGTAATTTTAAATAATTAAGGAGTATCTAAGGTTAAGTGGTTAGAATTTAATGGAAAATATTTGGTTAGAAGGTGTGCAAAAAATTATAAATTTCGGGAAAAGATGAGTATTGTAGGTGGCATTATAAGGCAATAAGGTCAAAGTTTGATCTATATCAGAATTGTTCGCGTGATCCAGAGAATTTTACGGAATAAGATTTTGTTTGTCACGGTTTTAGCTTTATACTTTAGTTATTGATAGACCTTTCCAGTGATGCGTTTGAGAACCTTACTGTGGGAATTTATAGAAATTGGGCGCCCACCCCACAGCTCTATAGAAGTCTAGTGTAAATAGAGAGGATAGGTATATCCCTCAGTTATACCCATTCAGTGTTGCGTACATTTGAAATCCCCTATAAAGAAGAGGTAATTCTTTCGTATTCTTGGTAGTAGCCAAGATTAATGCAAAGTTATCAGCATGTAAGAATGATAGATATGGAGAA
>JABUQX010088662.1:17500-25000 GCA_015478945.1 Trachelipus rathkii
ATCATTTATGTATTTCCAGTATTATTATTATCTCCCCAGTGTTTGATAGCACCGAATCCCCTACGCAATCAATCACCACTTTCCATACTTGTAACAGAAGGAAACGCCTACAAGGAATAAAAAACATTACAGATGAAAGCCCGCACACGCTGGTTCTCTAAAAAAATCCATAACGGACGGAAATCGGCTGGATCAGAATCTAAAATATTAACTAACACAGGAACAAAGCTAGCGCCAATACTTAAAGGCCAAGTTAAGAATAGTCGCATAAATAAATTCACCGTACTCATAGAAATGCGAAATTCAGATCTAGACAAGTGAGCCTTTTGTATAAATGGCGAACATGAAGGAACGAAACGAGCAGTAATAATGATTAATAGATATTGAAAAAAAAATTTAAATAAAGTAAATCACCAAGCATAAACATTCAGTATCTAAGTAATTCTTAAAGAATCCATAATTTATCTATCCAAACTAAGCCGAAACATGTGGAACATGCGGTGAAGTAGTTGTGTGGTTACGGGTAGCCGCATTGTGTGTGTTGTGTATACTAAGTGGGAAACGTAGTCGCTTAGAGCACAATATATAAGAAAGACTAGTCCCGATCACAAGGGATGCCGGTATTTTGTGTAGGTAGTAAAAAATGATAAACGTCGGATGTGGTGGTTGTGGTATGAAACTAAAGCGTAGAATCAAATGTGCGATACTATATGGATACGCTACTGTAAGGACCGCATGAACAAACAAAAAGTCGTTTAATAGTGCCTTTCAAAACTTTTAGAGGAGGTATAATTATGTAAGTTTAAGATAAAAGTTGATGTTGCTTATTAAAAAATAAAGCATATATTATATATGTAAAATGTTCTGAGCATCCAAGCTCTAATGATATTATATTTAGGCGATATTTTTAGCTTCTCGTCATAAAAGTAGGAATTTATTATATTTGTACTAGCACTCCAGAAATGATTACATATTTTTTCTCACTCCATCCTATTAGTTTCAAAAGAGTTGAGGATAGTAAGTATACGCTCCATAATCAACCTATTACCTCAATAACTAATTTGGTTAGAAAGCTGACAACATGGTAACATAATTATTAAATCTCACCTTCACTCTATCACATAACTCACACCAACTCATCATAATTATAATCTATATATCACAAAAGATTCTTTTATCTCACCACTATATATATCGCTAAACATATTATCAGATGCCTGGTTACTTATATAGAAATAATCAAGAGTCCTTTTTAAGTGAGCAACAGGCTATTGAATTTTATTTACATAAAGTCCCAAAGAGCTCCACC
The DNA here is from genome assembly GCA_015478945.1 of Trachelipus rathkii. Lineage (NCBI taxonomy): Eukaryota > Metazoa > Arthropoda > Malacostraca > Isopoda > Trachelipodidae > Trachelipus > Trachelipus rathkii. The sequence continues at coordinate 18,810 of JABUQX010088662.1, forward strand.
ACTAATCATAAATAATTGTTATCACCTCAATGCATTCTTAAATTCCATTTCAGTTAATATTCAAAATGCTAATATGATCAGCATTATAAATAAACTTACATTAACTATGATGGGTGGAATCATTACGAATGAAGTTTCAACATACAATTACTTTATTCAATTAGTTATTTACAAATCTATTTTGTTTTTTTATCTTTTTGTTCTTTCTTTCTTGACGAGTGAGAGTTCGTTTTTATTAGGGGCCCTTTTCTTTGAGTCGCAATTATCTTTTACTCTCCATCACTAATATGAGTCTACAAAATTAAATAATGAAAAATGCTTTAAAAATTTTATTTGAGAAGCCTATTATATCTAAAAATAAAATTTACAAATTTTAAATTCAATTTAAAATTATTTATCTTTAAATTCCTTTATAAAGAAAAAATAACCAATAATATTAATAATAATATATAATAATATATAACTAATAATAATAATACTAATTAATAATAATAATATATAATATAATAATATAATAATATATAATCCACATCATATCTTATACCCCAAGGGGTAAAAGGTGCGCACCATGAACCGAACGCATGAAATAGTAGAAAATACAATTGAGCACAAATGAAAAGAAGCCCAGCCTTAATACCGCCCCTTTAATTCTAATTTGTGAGACTCGTCCTCAGATTACCAGTAAAAATCCTCAATCCCCTAGGAGCTATACCGTACGGTACCTTAAAGACGGACCCTCACTATTTGATGGCAATCTATCTCTTTTTCAAGTGTGGTTTTCATTCCCTTGGCAAGGTGGTGATAGCACAACATCAATACCCCCTCTCAAAATATACAGACATCATACACACTTATACACAAAACCGCACATACAGTTCTTCTCACATTTAACACGCCCATAAGATTGTCCATCTGAGCACATTGTACTTTTATAATCTATCTGAATATTTCAGACCATACCCTCAGCATTTATCCTAATTATTTAAACTTAGAGACTTGTCACAATTGTTAACTATCCAACAAGATTTCACACGAAGGATGTCCTTCAACGTCAAACCATAACCTTATCTTATCTATGTTTACTTTCAAACTCCCTTTTACGCACCCTACAAATCTCTCTACCAATCCTCTTAGACTCTCCTTTCAGATTCACCACACAACCAAATCATGGTGTTACAATAAGCAGGGCAACACTCCCACATCTCTTTTTTTTCTACTTATCATTAATAACCATCTTTCTGTCACTTTTATCCAATCTTATGCCTATGACTCCTTCTACAAAGTTGGAAATAACAAGGAGAACATAATTCAACATTCCCAATCCATCACTCCACTATTAAATAATATAAACCAATCACTTTTGACACCATTATTATTTCTTCACACTGTTATTCATCTATCTTTTTGGACTATAACTTTTGTAATTCCTATTCTAGAGCCTACACCTAATAACATCACATACTGTACTCACACTGCAATAGTAAGCTTCAGCTATTATCTTATCATCACCTTGTTAGCATAAATCCTATAAAAACCTTAAATTATTTACCTTCTTACTCCATAATCTCATTTATATAATCAATCAATATTTGTTTCAATGTCAATATGATTTGATTTTCATGTCCTCTCAGTATACCCTACTCCATTAAAATGCACCTTGTTCTTACACTAAATCAGCATTCCTTATACAATATCATCACTTACGATGCAACTCTATTTCACCAAACTACCTACGCACCCATCTCCTATACAACTTCTCAACAAAGCATCATAATCGTCTAGTTACAAACTAGATATAAAGGCGATACAACATAAACTCTATACGTATCTTAATAATTATACGCTTTATTTGCAAGTGTTACCGTATGGAAGCTAGCTATCGCAAACTCCTCAGAAAAAGTAAATAAGAACCGATAAACAATATACAAAAATGCGCTTTTATCGTTAACTAAAATTAAACACAATAACTTCCAATTCTACAATTACAATTCACCATATTCATATCTGCCTTCTACATTCTTTATCATTTCACCAGTAATATATATAGCGTTTTCATCCATACCTGCAGATATATTACCATATATCTTTTATTATACTCAATATAACCCTAATATATCTCTATACATTTATATATATATATATATATATATCTACACATCCTTTCTAGTTCGCTATATCAATCCAAAATATATCTATTAATTCTTTTATTGTCAACCATCAAATACCGCATCACCATTCACTATCACCATTATAATTTACTACTACAATGTTAATAAAGATTTATCTAGTAGTGTTCTGCATTACAATAATATACACCCTCTCACACATATCCAATTTCTACATCAGTTAAGAATGCATACCTCCTATTCATTATTCTAAACAGATTACCCTTAATTCTCATTATCTTTAACATTTACGCCCTTCTCCTACGAAGTTAGTTTTCTATTCTGCCATTGCCAGTCCTCCATTTCATTCTTCTCACCATAACCTGAGTTTCCTTATTATTTGGATATCTTTTATTTCCTTACCTATGTAAGCACTTTTATGTATTTTCTTTATTTTCCTCTCATTATATAATAATCTATCCAACCATTTTTTTTCTTATTGAAATCATTCATCATTGTAAATTATATATGTAACTACTTCAATAAAACACTTTTACTTTTTTTACTATTTTTAAACTGCTTGCATCACTCTTCATTCCATCCACCATGTTAACTATTCATTATCTATTACTACTTTAGTTAATCATTACTATCCTTCTTTGCTATTGCTAACACCTTGCTTTCACTTCAGTAATATTCTACTCCCTGTATGTTGTGCTTCGTTTTCCGAAGCTATGGCTAACCCACAATATATTTTGCACAAAGAAGCACTAGTAGGGTTTTGTATGCTGTCTCTACTATCAATACTTATCCTTATAACCATCTCAAGCAAAAAAAAAAAAATTAATTTGTTAAATGGCATGGATGGAAAACACACGAATACCTATCATCCTCATCTATAATTTCTTTCACTCACTTCCTTTTCTAATCACCTTACTCCAGTAAAGATTTAATTTCCTTTATCTCAATCTCAAATTTATTTTATTATTACATTAACAACATATATATTGTAAATCTTGATAATATCCTTATTTTCATTACCCATCCTTCACTGATTTAACCATCCAACACATACTTCAACATCTCCTTTTATCACTCAACTCTATACTATAATAATCTAAATTTCATAATTCATTATCTTATTTACTACTTCTGAATAACTCATTCTTTAGCCATTTACACACCTATAAATTATATTAACACACTCTAGATAGGGACTTATGAAATATCTCATTAATGTCTAATATGACTAAGATAAAGAAATAATTCATTACTGCTTATCAACTATATTTATTTATTTATTACTTAGTTATATTATTATTAATTAAATTATTATTTATTTTATTATTAATTATTATTATATTATTTTTTATATTATTATTATTATTATTTATTATTATTATTTTATTATTAATTATTATTATATTATTAATATTATTTTTTATATTATTATTATTAATTATTTTTTTATTTTAAATATTAGTCCTGTGTGCTCATTTGATCATTTTTTCTTATTAGTTTATGTTTGGAAACAACTATTTTGCTTGTTTCCAACTTGCCTCTCAACTTAATATTAACGAGATGAGAGGTATTGTATTTTCTCTTGTGAAGAAATAAAAATTAATATATATTTTAAATTTTAAGAATAAACGGAAATCAGGATTAATTCTCACTTTTTTTCTTTTTTTTAATAGTTCTCACATTTTATGTACGGATTTATTACTTTATAATTTTTTTTTAGAATTTTGAATTTTGTGATTGTGTAGTACTACGAAATTTGTACCTTAAACATGCTCATTTGGTCCAGTGATTAACAATGATAGTGTTATCCCCTATTGTTGGTGGAAAATTGTGGGGACGGGGGAGAGAAAATAAATTTATAATTTTTTTTTACTTTCCTAATATATTAAACATTTACTGTCAAATATTTTTTTTCAAAAGAATAAGAAGATATACATAAATAAGTGACACCATTTATATTTTAATTTCATTTTCATTTTCTTCGAGATAGAAAAACGGAGCACCTGCCAAGCTGCATTAAAATTTTAAATTCATATTTTGAATGTGTATAGAGAACTTAAATTTCTTTTTTATAGAATTTAAATTGAAAATTGAAGGCTCCCAACAGGTACATTCTCCATGAACTTTTTGATGGTTAAATATCAAGGGACGAAAATAAAATAGGAGAAAATAACAAATACGGTTTAAACTTGTGCCTTATCAGTAATTTTTGCCGATCTCGTGGTAGAGTGAGTATTACCATTGAGTGCTATCAATGAATTCTACTAATTACTTGTTTGTTAAATCGACGATTAATCATAAACTTATTATAAATTAATTTATTAAGTCTAGAACCAAATTCAAAAGTGTTAAAAATATTAAATTTAATTTCTATATCTTTTGGTTTTATATAAAACATTTTAGATTCGAGAGAGTCTATATGTTTTCTGAACAATGTTTATTTATCAAATTAAGTAGTGAAACCTCCATATTTATATATTACTTAAGTAGAAAATATCCTAATAATGTTCCTGCTGAATATTTATAAAAATTGAAAGAGAGTTTGATGGAACATAATCTGATTTATTACACTGGCCAGCACAGTTTTCGTAACTGAAAATGGAGTGTCTGTCAAATATTGTATTTTTCATGCTGGATCATAAAATGTATTCCAAAATGTCATATCACGTCACATTTTCAAGTTATCATAGCTTAAATTTATGTGTTGTATAATTATAATATAAGTACTACATATAAGACCTACAAACTTGCTAGTAATGTTTTAGTTGACATTTTAATTCATGTCTGATTTCTTAAATAACTGATACCGTAAGACTAACTATATGCTGGATTATCACAGTTACTTTTAATGTTGCAATATTAACTCAAGCCTGCACCTACATGTCAATGTGTCACCAAACATGCCATTCTAAAACATCAAATTTCTTTCAATGAGACCAGCTCTTATACGGTGTAGCTTGTATGTCTTTCTATGGTGTTTTTATTGTGTAATTTGGTTTTATTGTTTACCAAAGTTAAATAATTTTATTGCTTATTCATAAGTAGCAATACATTTCAGTGTATTTAAATTCGTTAAAAATTTTTTTTCAGGAATTTATGATATGAATAAAAATTGCCTTTGCAAAATTTCTCTGATAGTTTTTTGTTATGCTTGCGTAGAATTCGCCACGAAAGGTTAACGCAAACCAATGTCAACGATAGCGAAAACTCCTTATAAACTTTATTTTGATTGTCCTTTGGAAGATTAAGATATTTTCTGGAATCTACATGTAGCATTCATCTGGTATTATGTTAAACTAACCCAGTGGTTACAAGAAAAAAAAAGAGAATTTTTCATTAGAAGTACCTATGATTTGGCGGGAGCCAACATATCCGTATGATGATTTATACTTTTGCTTAACAAATGTTATGTTTTACTTTAAAAGAAATGAAAACAGAATTTTGTGCTCATATCTTCAGTCTATTAAACAAGCACTAAATGGGGAGATTTACTAATTCCAGCATCACCAACCTCTTCGCAAGAAATTTATGACTGTGATGATGGTTCCTCAGACACTACGGCAGAAGAATCTACTTCAAGATATAAATATATGATATATATATAATATATATATACATATATATTATATATATATATATATAATATATATATATATATATATTATTATATATATATATATATATATATATATATATATAATATATATATATATATATATATATATATATATATATCTTATATATATATATATATATAAATATATATATATTATATATATATATATATATATATATATATATATACATACCAGAAGGATCAAATACTAAACCCCACCTCATCATATAACCATAACTCAGTGATTTGGTTTATGGCTTGTACATGTCTAAACAACAAGCAGAACTCCTTGAGTTCACTCTTGCAGGAGTGGAAGTTATCCAAAATTTAATGAAGTGATTTACTAAGGATGTCTTAATTTGTTCCTGCTCTGATGATAATGGACTAATGTCTAAGTTGGGTATTACATAGCCTATGCTGTTGATGATTGGCGCTTTTTTTATTCACTT
>JABUQX010088663.1:0-32506 GCA_015478945.1 Trachelipus rathkii
ACATTGCTGGAATTGGGCTGAGTCCAATTTTAGTTCGGAAATGTAAAAAAAAAATAGGAAAAAAATAAAAAAATAATACTTAAAAAAAACTACAATAGCTACAGCGAAAAAGAACATTTTTGGAATTCTGGTAAAATTTTAGAATAGGAAAATGTAAAAAAAAAATAAAAAAGTATAGAAAAAATTATTGTTAATAATTTATAGTAATATAGATTAGAGAAGCCTATTTAGAGACCGTTTTATTTTATGAGTTACTCGTTAAAATAAATAGACTTTTCTAATTGAGAAACTTTGTTTGTTTTTTTACTAAAAGCCGGAAAACACTACCCCAAGGGTATAACCGCACCGATGGCAGGAGTCGGGTCTTCTCGGCCTTCCGGAGGAACAGACGGGGGGTGGGTAGAACTAATTCCCCCCCCTCCGGGGATGGTCTCCGGAACCACCGCTCTTTGTGATTTGGGTGTCGCGGGGGTTCCCTCCGCCCCTCACCGCTACGGGTATGGAAAAGCGTCCCCACACGCACACGCGGTCCCTGGTGTTCCCCGTCGCCCTCGACCCCTACAATTGCCGTGTAATACACTGTTACAAATAATATATATAGTATACTATTATTATATATATAGTGATATCTATATGTAGTATATGATATATATATATAGCCTATATATAAAGTATATATATTAATACGAATATATGAAACTATGTGATCCTCTGAAATTCCAATCATTTTATTTATTTATTTATTATTGATGTTTTTTTTAGCATTTTCCTAACTAAAATTTTACAAAGGTTCCATATATATGTATTTTTTGATTTTTTTTAATTTTTTTTTTTTTACGTTTGCCGCAATAAATTTTTGCCCAAGATTCCAAACAATTGTATTCCTTTTCCCTGTAGGCTATTGTAGTTCTTTGAGATATGTGGATCGATGATAGTTGTGGGTTTAAACCAAATATCACCATCATATACTATATATATATATATATATATATATATATAGCTTATATAATATATATATATAATAGTAGTAGTATATAATATAATATTATCTATATATATATAATATATATTATATATTATAAATAGTATATATATATAATATATAACCATATATATATATATATGTATAGTATATATTATATACCGGTATATAATATAGTGATATAATATAATATTAGTATATACTAATATATATATATATATATATATATATATATTATATATATATATATATAAATCAGTGAAGCTCATTTTTTCAGAATATAATCTCTTTTTTTATTCGTCTTTTTTTTACCACAAAAAATAAAAAAAGGTAAAAAAATTAAAATTCTCAAAATTTTAGTTCATTATTCTTAACTTTCGTCCGTGCGACATACGTTTCTAAGGACTCAACCATATATAATAGTATATAATATATATAATATAGTAATATAATATATTACTATATTAAATATATATAGTATGTATATTATATATATAGTATAAATATATAATATATATACTAATGTATATATAATAATATATGTATACTATATAGTAATATATAATTATATAAGTAGTGGCCAGCTTTTCGCATTATCCGTCATATGTATCTTAAAAACTATTATGCTAAAGTAAAGACGGAAATGACATTGCTGGAGCATGCTGGTCCACCAAGTTTGCCTCTGAAATGTAAAAAAAAAAAAAAAAAAAAAAAGAAAAAAAAAAAAAAAAAAAAAAAAAAAATTCTCAAAAACTACCAATAGCTACACGAAAAGGAATACATTGTGGAATCCTAGTAAAATTTCACATAAGAAAATGTAAAAATAATAATCATAATACAAAAATTAATTGTTAATAAAATATAGTAAATTGATTAGAAGGCCTATTTAAAGTAGACCTTTTATTGGACAATCATTTCGATAAATAGACTTTCTATGAAATTTTGCTTTATACGGCACACTAGGGGGCTCGAGCCGGACGGGGAACCATAGGGGGGGAGCTGTCTTTCCAATACCCCGTAAGGGGGGCGGAGGAACCCCCGCAGACAACCCAAATAACCAAAGTCCAGGGAACCCTCCCGGAGGGGGGGAATTAGTCCCTACCCCGTAAAGTTCCCCGGAAGGACGAAGACCCCCGAACTCCTGCCATCTGGTTGCGGTATACCACTTGGGTATTCTTTAGTAAAAAAAAAAAAAAGCAAAATTTAATAGAAAGTCTATTTATTTTATCGAGAAACCAATAAAAGTGTCTCCTAAATAAGCCTTCCTAATCATATTACTATATCTATTAACAATAATTTTTTTATATTATTTTATTAACTTTTTCTTATGTGAAATTTTACCCGCAGGATTCCAAAAATGTAATTCTTTTCGCTGTGGCTATTGTAGTTTTGAGATATGAATTTTTTTTCTTTCTTTTTTACATTTCCAGGGCAAACTTTGGACCAGCATTTCCAGCAATGTATTCCGTTTTACGGTAGCCATTAATAGTTTTAAAGATACATATGACGGCTAACCTATAACCTGACCCTTATATATATATATTATAGAACTTAAGAGCGATATTTCACTGTATTATATCGAACGAAAGGATATAAAATCGATTTTTTCGATATTTCAAGGCAATAGAAGCGTCAAAGTCTGACCAAATAACAGTTTGTAAATCGCAAGATGGAAGGATCAGGGTTTCTCGGCTTCAAGCCGGGGGACGACAGGGGGGACTGTCCGTCCCCCCATCTGTCCCACCGTCAGGCTCGAGCTCCTTAAAAAATAAATTAACAAAAATATAACATGAAATAAACAAAAGACCTTGTGGCAACTCTTGCGCTCCTTGTATTGGAGTTTTAGCTAACAACGTGACAGCTGAAGGGTTTCAACCGCGTAGCGTCTCGGGCGCGTATTGTTTTCGGAAATCATTCTTTTTATGTTAACATCCTTTTAAAGTGAAAGTGTAGTAGTTATACTAGTATATATAGAGTCTAGTAGGGGTAGAGTATATATATTAGGTATATAGTATAGTAATATAGTATAGTAATAGTAATATAATAGCTATAGCAGGAGCTAGCAGAGTATATATATATATATATAGTATATATATATATATATATATAATATATGATATAGTATAATAAGCATATGAGATGTTAATTTTCAATATATAAAAATAAATAGTAATTTAAAAAAATTAAAATGGAGAGGTAGACTAGTTCCTATCCATTTTTTCCGTAACAAAATAATGGAAGTTGGCCGCATACGGATTTTTTCTTTTGAAATTTTTAATTTTGCATGGCGGGTTAATGTTATCTCTGGAAAGTTCAAAACCACCGTTCGTTTTGTAGATCTACTTCTGTTGTGAGAAACAGGGTGGAGGCCAATAATGTTTGACGCAGGTGGAAGCAGAATGTGAAGTCAATCACTGTAATACGAGGTAACATTTTAGCTCAATATCTCCATATTGGTAAGTCTTATAGTACCAAATTTCATAGAGAGTGATTTTTTAGGGACGGATACTTAAAGGTACATTTGGCCTTTCCGTGAGCTTTTTTTTTTTTTTGGGGGAAAATAAATATACTGAATTAAATGATCTCATTCCTAAAATATTAGAGTTAACAATTAAAGTTTCAGGTTTCCACATTGGTTAATTGTATTATGAAAGATCAACCAAAGAAATAATTTAACGATATACAAATTTTGTGTGATGATACAGTACTAAAGTAGCGGTTTAACACTTATAAAGATGGAATCTTATTTGACAGTTGTGTAAATATTTTTTTAAACAAATTTACAGGGGTGTCCAAAATCAATGTTTTCGGAGAAAATCGGTAATTTGAACCCTCTAGATCATTAGGCCTTCGTCCTAGAGACTGGGTAAGTAGCTTAAAAATCTGAAATTATTCACACATTATATAAGTAATACCCGATGGAGAGATGGATTGTCCGGTTCACCTCCAATATGACTTTGGTATTTGCTTGTTTTAAGAAATCCAGCCATTCAAGAAGTGCCAAAAAATTTCTTTTTTAAGTTCTGTAAAGAAAATTTTAGGATTATAGTTTTGATTATAAGTTTTACTTTACAAGAACATTATTGTACAGAGTTGATTTAAACAGAAAACGGTAAATAAAAAGGTGATCGAGAGAACCTATAAGAAGAGAGAGTATAAGATAATTTAAATGATAAGAATTAACAAAAGAAATATCGTTCTTCTGTCGAATGACCAACATGAACTAAAATAACTTGTTTGAAAATTTATCTATGATTTATTATAAATAGTACTGAAATAAATGGCAAACCCGAATATGCTAGTCATTCAAAATCATGATTATTTACTAGAACTATATACTACTATATTAGTATTATAATATAAATATAATACGCAGGTTATGGAGTATACCACAGAGAAAGAGAGGGTCGAGTTAAGTGGATGAGAGCTTAAAATCACCGAGGAGAGTATATAGAACTGAAAGCGCCATTGTTTTATTTAGTTTTTCAAATTTAGATATGGGCAAATTTTAGTCAAATTGGTTCTGTTGTATAAGGTTATACTATAAACGAGTTATAACAGAGTATCATTATCCTGACTTGAAAAATATAGTCTAAAAAGATACTTACTAACGTGAGTAAGAATAATCTAGTCGCTATATGTGTAAGAGAGATCCGGCGTATTATATATACTATAAATATAGTATTGCTACTATAATAATACGATATATACGCTATATATTCATAACTAGTAGCTATGTAGTATATAATATATATAGATCATATAGTATATATAAATACATTTACTTTGCGCTGTATCTGTGATTGTTCAGAAGAAGAGAGATTTTTCGGAAACTTTGTTTTGAGATGTATATTTCTGTCTGTTAATAGACATTAGTTTATATTCAAGCCAGAAAGTTTCGTAAAAATATTTTTCATTGGGATTCATACCCGATCGCAATCTGACATCTTGAAACTGAAGTTCTGGAGTCCGGAAGGATGAAATAAAAATAATATAGTAAACATCATCGTTTCGTCCACACTTATTTTTTTTACCTTTCCAATCCACCATTGGTCATCATATAGGCAAGCTACTGTGTCAATTATCTCTACACTTAATGAAACAATTTTTCTGAAACAGTGGTCTTCGTAAACGTCAGTTTTGAGGTTGGATAGCACCTAATTAATTGTTTTCTACTGAAGTGGAAAGGAATTATTTGGAGAAAAGTTTCTTCTTGTTGCCAATAGAAGTTTCTCACAATTGTTCAGCCGCAATATCTTGTTTTAAGTGCTTGTCAATGTGTCATAGAATTTCTTCTTCTTTTTACGAGAAAATAAGTTATTCCTCTTATTTTCTCTTTGCAGGATGAATATATTTGGTCAATATTAAGAATTTGATGGTTGGTTGTGTCTTTGTAAGCTGACTTTGTTTAATTCGCGCTTTGTTGTTCCTCCAAACCCATCACAGGCATTTTCCCGTGGCAAAATGCAAAGAAATGCCATTCAGATTTTAATGCGAAATCTTTTATTATGAAGCAATGTTACAGCAAAAAAAAATTTTTTTATTCCTTATTATTGCTACAACTTCCATCTGAAAAATATACTAAGCTTTTCAACTTTAGGCAAATTATATTTAATATATTTACTACATATGTTTGAAAGACGTGAACAACTGATGTGTTGTGCTCTAAGTAGGTTACTTAAAGCACAAAGAGAGTGACTTCATAATTTACTATTTTCATCTCTAAAATTTAGAACAAATGGGTGCAAAGTAGCTTGGTCATTGACCAAATGATACCCTTGAAATTCGTCTTGGAATACGTACGTGTAGTTCTCGTGGCAAATCAGTCAAGATAATGCATTCATTTTCAGAAAAGTTTTTTTCTTTCTTTTCTTTCAAAAAATTCGATTGAATTTTAGAAATTTAATGGTGACTTTTGAGATTTGCCCAAATTTTCAATCATTAGAAAATATTGATGAAGTAATATATATATATATATATATATATTACTATAATTATGATCAACTTATATATAACATATATATATAATACTATATATATAATATATATTATATATATATATCAGTAGTATATTACGTATATAAAAAGTATTATATATATTTAAATTTTTAAAAAGAAGTCCCAAGAAACAAATTTATTAAGAGTAAAAATCAGAGAGGTTGTTATTGTGAATGTATAATTAACCTTTAAAATTAGAAATTTTTTTTAACAATTGTTTTCAATTTCATTAAGATGCCACACTATTTCATTTGACTATGTATTGTCTTGAACTATAATAACTATAAACCAAATGGTTTAACACAACTAAAAAAATTTTTTTTTGCTGGGTTATTATATAGGAATGGCTGTATTACTTAAAACAAGCAAATACCAAAGTACAATATTCAGGTGAATGGAACATGGCATGTGGTAGTAGTAATAAATAGTGTGAAAGGATTTCCAGAGTATTTTTTTAAGCCAACTTACCAACCATCAGAGATATTAAAGCGTTCAGATAGTTACCGATTCCGAGGTAAAAATTGATTTTTGGACACCCTGTACATTTATTTTTAAAAAAATATGTTTACCAAACTCAAAATAAGTTTAAGTTAAACCCTACTTTAGAATGTATCATCACACAAAATTTTTATCTTCAGATTTTCTATTTTTTCTTTTTCTTTTAAGATATTTTCATAATTTTGACCATTTATGACGGAACTACTTCTTCGATTTTTAACACAAAATTTCGGATTCATTTTCATGGGGAAATTGGTACATTTTTCGAACAAAAAAAAAAAACAGGAAAAGTGCCAAGAATAGTACTTCAAGTAAATCCCCTAACAAACTCACTCCCGTCTAGTGAAATTTGGTATAGGCGCAGCAACGTTACCAATTATGGAGATACATGACCGTGGCTAAAATGGTTACCCAAGCGCGAGTCCTATTAACGTGGATAAATTCTGGCGGACTGCCACCTGGTCAAGCACATTAGTTCTCTGGCTCAGACGGCCTGTTGCACCGAAGAGTACAGGTCTACGCACTCAAAACGAAAATCGGTAATGTGCTTGACAACTTATCCTTTTAGTCACTAAGCAACATTACAGATGACTTAAAAAATCTTAATTGTTTTCCAAAAATTGTATGCCCGGAGCGCGGGCGGCACCTAGTCAAGATGCGCGTCAGCAGTGGACACGTCGAAAAGTCATGGATAGACTATCATATAGACGTACCTGGAATAATATTATATATAGTATATATATATATAGTATATATATATATATATTTCATATCATATATTATATATAATATAAGTAATTATAATAATAACATATATATATATATATATATATACGGAAACTTTTCGCTTTAAAAGGATGTTAACCGATATATTTCGAACGAGCGGATGTAGAAATCGGATTTTTTTATCGATTATTTCAAGGCATATAACGAGCGTCAAGCTTTTATGAAGTTTTTTTTTATTTTTTTAAAACTAAAGGAATAACCCAAGATTAAATCGAGCCATAGATATGTCAAAAGAGTCAGGAGGTCTCTCGGCCGTCAGCAGGGGGACGAACAGGGGGGACTTCGTCCCGCCGTCGGCTCGACACGTCGGCTTCGAGCCCCTTAAATAAAAATAAATAAAAAAAATGAAAACAATAAAATTTATCATATAAAAATTAAAACGATGATATAAAAAGCACAACAATGTGGCAACTTTTTCTCCTTCTTTTATTGGAAAGTTTTAAAGTTAAACGATCACAGTGTAATAGGTTAGACGATTAGGGTTCAGCGATATTTCGATATATGTACACATTTGTTATGTTAACATCCTTTTAAAGGGAAAGTGCCTACTATATAATACTATATATATATATATTATAAGCTATAATATATATATATTATACTTATAGTATATATATATATTATGGTATTGGGATTATGGAAAATGAGATTCTAAAATTTATGTGATGATGATGTTCAAAAAGTTAAAGTAATGGATTAAATGAGATGAGAAATTAAATTTTTTACCATTTATGGTGGAATAATATAAACACGAAGAAAAAAAGGAGAATTAATATTTCGGAAAAATGAGCTTCCATGATTTATATATATATATTTATATTATAAAAATATTTGTCTGTCTGTTGTTTTTATATTGCAAGAAGATATATATATTATTATATTATATAGAATATAATTTATATAATATATTTATCTATTATATTACATGGATATAATTACTTAACGATATAAGTTAATTCTTGAGAAGTTGTTTAATCAAATTGATATGGATACATTTGTGCATTACTGAAGTTTTACGAACAAAACGTTGTATATATTAGTTTGGAATCCTGGCAAATATTTTATTGGCGGAAACTGTAAAAAAAAATAAAAATCATAATCTCAAAAACTACAATAGCTACAGCGAAAAGGAAAATACATTTAGGAACTCCTGAAAAAAAGTGTAGGAAATGTAAAAAAAAATAATAATAAATAAATAAATAATAATTGGCTATTTTTTTTTCTAGGAGCAGAGGGAACAATATAATATATATATATATATATTATATATATATAATATATATATAATATATATATTATATATATATATATATATAATATATATATAGTATAATATATATTAATATATTTATTTGTATGTATTACACACGGCAATGTAGGGGGCTCCGAGGCCGACGGGAACACAGGGGGGGACGTGTTTTTCATACCCCGTAGGGGAGGGGACGGAGGTACCCAGCGACACCCAAATACCTAAGAGCGGGGGTTCCGGAGACCCTCCCGAGGGGGGGAATTAGTCCTACCCAATGTAAGTTCCACCGGAAGGCCGAGGGACCAAACCAGACTCCTGCCATCGGTTGCGGTATATACCCTTAGGGGTATTCTTTAGTAAAATAAAAAAAAGCAAAATTTAATAGAAAGTCTATTTATTTTAACGAGTAACGCAATAAAAGGTATCTAAACTAGGTCTCCATCATATTACTCATAATTTAACGAATAATATTTTTTTATTTTTTTAACTTTTCTTTTTAACATTTTCCTATCTAAAATTTACCACACAGGATTGCCAAATTGTAGTTCATTTTCGCTGTACGCTATTGTAATTCGTTTTTGAGATATATATTTTTAAAAGAAGAAATTTTTTTTATTTTTTGTTATTTTAACATTTTCCGCACTAAAATGTGGACAAGCATGTCTCCAGAATGTATCTCCTTTTTCCCTGTAGCCTATTTTAGTGTTTTTGGAGATATGAGTTGTGGCTTTTAATATTGATAACCGATAAGATATTATTTTGGAAGCTTATATTTTCCACATAAAGATAAAGTAAACTAATTTTAGGAACTTTTTTGTGCTAAAAAACCCCAATGCTAGGCGACCATAATTGATACAAAACTCATGACACGAGCATTTGGGCATAATTATTGCAGGTAAATTTAAATCAAAGTTGCTTGGGCGAGCGAAACCCGCTTCAAGAAGAAACATACTTTGCTACGAAAGATAAATAAATATCTTTAAAACGGAAAATGGAAAAACAATTGGAATGAAATAAAAACTTGCTTACATACAAGTAAGTGATAATTTGTTAAGGACATTTAAAACAAAGTGAAATAGAAAAGTATATTACTATATCGAAATTAAAAATTTAAATTTTTAAATTATATTAAACTTAATACTTTTAATTTTATGCTTTACAAACTTTAGTTACACAAGTCAAATTTAAAAAAGGAAATCAATTGCCATAAAGCCTAATTTTTGGTACGCTTAGTGGGTGAAGTGAAAAAATATTATAATTATATCAATTCTTTTTATTTATTTTCCATTATAATTTAAAAAAAATTTTTTTTCGCAAATGATTCGTATATTTTTCTAAAATGAATAGCTCCAACATTCGGTCGACAACACGTGTCGTAGACATTACTATATATATAATATATATATACTATATATATATTATATAATTATGATTATTATATATTGTATATATATAATATATATATATACTATATATATATTTATATATATAATGTAATATCTAGTAATATATAATATTATATAGATATTATATATTATATTATAGTATATATATATTCTTAATATAATTATATATATATATATATATATATTTGTATGAATTCGAATACATTTCATAAAATTGAAGTGAAAATATTAGTATTAAAGCAGTTTCACACCTCTAAAAATTGAAGAAAAAAAAAATCAAATCTATGTAAACTAACTAAACTCATAACCTTTGCTTTTTTAACGTATATATAGTTTAAATCTATGTTAACTAACTAAACTCTAACATAACCTTTACTTACGTATATATAATGTATTTAATTTTTTATAATTTATAATTTTATTTTTTAGTGAACACTCTCACTTGTTAAAAAAAAACAAAACAAAAAAAAAGCATGTGGTACCGTGGTACCAAGAGAGCTTTCAAAACTTTATTCGATTACGTAGATTTAAAAAAAAAATTGTTCTGAACTTATCTGGAGTCAGATAATCGACGTGATCCCTAAAATTATAGATATTAATTGTAGAATTAGTACAGTATTAGTTAATTTTTTTTTATCAAATTAAACGAAAGCTAGGTATTACTCCTAAGCTAAATTCTGAACCTCACGTTTGAAAATTACTGCAAAATTATGACTAGCATTATTTACCCCCTTTTTAGATAAACGTTTAAATTTCCGTTTCACTATAAACTAGGAAACCTTAGCTTTTACTCCTGTTTCCCCCCCCCCTCTGCAACTAGTAGCTCTAGCCTCCCCTCATTCGTTTTATTATATATAATAATATATATATATTTAACTATTATATATATATATATATAATATATATATATATTATTATAGTATAGCTATCTCCCCAATGTTTTATATATATATATATATATATATATATTATTATATATGTGTGTGTGTGTGTGTGTGTGTGTGTATTTAGCACTATCTAAGTTACTATTTTTATTAATTCTAATATCCTTGTGAAAAGCAACTAAACATCTTGTAATACTGAGATAGGTTGAAAACTGCACATCGCCGGATTGAAAATTAGGCCCATCTGTTTCGCCTAAGATCATATTTTAAATTTTAATACCACCCCCGGAATCCCATTTTTTATTCTTGCCGAAAAAACATTACTATTATTGCTGAAACTATTAATTTATTTACTACTATCATAATTTTCATTTTGGAAATACGCCCCGGTTAGGACCGTATCTGTAGTATGGAACTAGGGTAGCTCTCGGTTGTAAAATTTAAAAACCTGAATAAATATTTCACGTTTTCGAGCTATAATAACTAAAATTACTATATTTATTTTAAAAGCTTATTAGTCTCCCCTTATTCATGAGGAAATTTTTTTTGTACTGTAAATTTAAAGGTTTTTGGAACATATTGTAGTTAGTTAGCAATATTAACGATTGCTTTTTATTATTTTTACTAGTATTAAGATCCTAAATTTTGGCTGCACATGAGCTTCTGATTTAGAATTCGTTCCACGCTTTTCACCACCTTTGAGTACCGTACCGGGACCTAGATTTCACTTTGTACTTTGGTTTTAGCTTTCCCAAAATTCTAATAGAATTGTTATTATTATTTTTATCATCATTATTATAATTATTATTGATAGCGATAGTGACTGGATTTAGAAATATGGAAATATAGAAATATGAAAAAAGAGAATTTTAACATTAAGGTGAAAAAGAATTTATTTGAATGTATTTTAGTTCTCACTGTTCTGTATGGTTGTGAAGCATGCGAGTTAAATGATAAACTGAAAAAAAAAGAATTGAGGTTTAGAAAATGAATGGCTAGCAATAAATTTTTGCAGTAAGGAGAAGGAGAAATAAGATTAGGAATACAAGGATATTGGAAATGGACTACTGGATCAGTTCTCTGATGAAAATAGTAGAATAGTAGAATAAGGTTTACTGGGGTAGGACATGTGTTTATAATGGATGATGAGAGATTGGCTAAGAAGGTCTTAATGTCGAAGGTGTTGGGTAATAGGGAAAGGGCCAAACCCAAATGGAGGTATTTGATAAAGTAAAAAAAAAATAATTTGAAAAGATATAAGTATTGAAGAAGTAAAACGATTGACACCTGGTAGGGTCACGTAGAGGGAAGTTGTTTGTGGGTAACTCCATCAAAGGATAGTTGAAATTGAACAATCCGGAAAAGCATAGTTTAACTGAGCAATCAACATTCAGAATCTGCAACTGACATTACCCATGCAGTTAGAGTATTCAGTTTAATTTAATGAAATTATTATTATGAGGAAGGAAAAAAATCTCTGAAGTTATTTTGATTGAAAGTCAAGAGTCGGATATTTTTTTGACCTCAGACTCAAGACTCGCGACTCTTTCTTTGAGAAATTCCCATTACTTTTCCTCTAAAACCACCGGCTCTCGACTCCATAACTCTGGTCCCAATTCAGGTGTTTTATAGAGGTAGTGGAAGCTTGAAATATTTAATTTTTTTACCTATTAGCCACAAAAAATAATTTGTACGTCAGAGTTAAAATGCTGTATTGATTTAAGTATTCAAACTTCAAAGAATATTCAAATGGAACTTATTGATATGATTTTTGTGAAGATCATATCGGACATATTAAACAAACTTGATTCTCTCTGTCACGAGTTTTCTTTACCCTATCAATAAAAAATACGCTTTTATGCAATTGTGTAGGAAAGTTGCCTGTTACTGATAGATTTTAGAAAAGAGGATCTCGACTCTAGAAAGATTGAGAATGGTGCTTTAAGGCCCTATTCCACTAGACGTTTTCTCCGCTCATCTTTCCTTCGGGAAAAATGGCGGGGAAGATGTTGCGTGGAATAGAAATCGCAAGAAATCCTAGAGTTGATTGGTCACGACAGATAAAAACGCCCAGTTTTCCCCTCGGTTTACTGTGCAATAGTGTGGAATGGGTAATGTTGAGCATCTTCCGCGCACCTTTTACCAAGACGCGCAAACCCACATGCATTGGTAGTCTATATATATATATATATATATATATATATATATATATATATATATATATATATATATATATATATATATATATATATATATATATATATATATATATATATAAACTGTAAATTAATTTCAAACTCCTTTGACCCTATATCTCAGAGATGTGACCTTTGTGTACTATCTCTTTAATATAGATATTACAACGGCAGATTTCGATGGAGTTGACCTCTCGCATTCCACCACCATTGCGTCGCCCTCGTAGCACAATAGATATCCTGCTTTCTCATAAATTCTGTTCGAATGTTAGGAACCCAAACCACGTTAGCCTTCAAAGTTTTCAATGCCGAAATCACAAATGTGTTTGAAAAGTTATAATTCCTCCACATCCAGTTCGTTGTTTGGAAGTTTTGAATCTTATATTCAATTCCATGCGAACATTTAAATCAATCCCTTTTCCTCAAAAGTACAATTTTCCACATTCGTGGTGGTTTTGGCGTTGAATGGACGATATCTTGTTTGCCACATAATTTTTTCCTTATTTTCCACCTACATTTTTATAATGGTTAAATAAATAATTTAACTGATTAAATAATATAACATATGTTTCCGTTTGTTTATGTAAGTCAGTTGATTTTTGTTTCCATCCGAGCGTTCAATGAAAACCAAAAAAACTTACTAAGGATTCGCTACATGAAAATTTGGATTTACATCCGACTGTAGCGAGATTTTCAGAAAACACAGAGTTCCTTTACGTCTTATGATTTTCATGGAAAGATCGAAAGTAAACAAATATCAACTGACATATGTATAAAGAAATGAAAATGCATCAAATTTAACTGAGCAGTTAATTGAATTATTCAATTAATTTAATCAAAATAAAAACCTTAAGTTAAAAAATAAAATTTATACGATAAACAAAATATTTAAAAGACTTTGGCGGCAACCATGATTAAAATTATTGGAACCAACGAAAATACGAGTAATTAATGAACAATAATAATAATTAAATTATTAAATTACTTTATTTAAAGCTACTTAATGGTCAGATATTGATAAAATAATAACGCCTAATAATTTGTGTGCAAATATTAAGGTTTTATTAATATTTGTTTACATCACGTGACCACTCCGGGGATTAGCTGCAACAAAAATTAAATATAGGAATATTAGGCTAAAAATCTCGATGCGGCGAGCATAAGGATTACTTAAGCCATATTTGAAGATCTTTATTCATTTGACACTTTGCTTGAAAAATCTTAAATATTATCAATTAAATATAACATTTCCGAATTTTCTGAAAAACAGAAGTGGTTAACAATATATAAATGGTTAAACCTAGTTTATCTCATCTGGAATTTCTCGACTTTAAATTTTAAAAAAAATCATTTAGTTTTATCGTTAAGCTTAAGTGAACAATTATTTCCGATTTCAATTATGTATAATGGAGCCTCGAACCCTAATGCTGATACCCCGGAATGATTAAAGACAGTTCCGGCTGCTCGAAACAACGAAAAATAAAAGTAGTGATCTAAACTGGTAAGTGATATAAGGATAAGATAGGCACTTATTCGTGACTAAAAAGGATTTATTATATGAGTGGTTAATAAGTGTGTAAGCAGATTTAGATATCTCGTAAATAGTGTTTTAATTACAAAAAACCATTTTAAAATAAATATTTGAAATATTTCTTCTTAATAATATAATCATACATATAGCATGAGATGTATTAGGGTATGATTAATCAGCTTTTAACCACCTTTACATATAACTATATATATATAAAATACTATTTATCTTTGGTAATATTAATATATATGATAATAATACTCATTTCCTAAGGCTACTGTTAATATATATACTGTATAATAAGCTTTGAAATTCACTCTAGCTACAAACATAAAGATCTGTCACACGGCGTAGTATAATGGGTACTTCTAGTAGTTAGCTTATAAGGCGATCACATACTTATAGATTAAGGTCCTAAGATGCGTGCTAAGTATATTTGATTATTATATTAAATAATATATAAAACGTTTGACAAACGACAAACATCAGTCTAAGGAAATCAAAAAATACGAAGATAGCTTGCATCCCAGTTAGAGGAGGGTTCGTGTTTGATTTTTTAAGCACTTACGTAACGCGTTCCGAGCTTAGCGGACTTAGATCCTTCGACTTAAGACTCTAGACCTTACGGACTTATACTAGACCTTACGACTTAGCACTTAGACCTTGCGGAACTGTAGCACTTATATGACACCTATTCGCCTACCGGCTGCTATCAGCACTTGAGGGACGCAATTCGACTTACCAGCTAACGTTAAGACGCTTAAGCCGCTTAGCAGTCTTAGACCTTCGCCGTCATGCAAGTACTTAGAGACTTCGACATTAGCAACTTACAGACCTTTCGCATGACTATAGCACATATTAGACTCCTTCTCGCCTATTATGCACGATAGAGCCAAGGTTCTGCAGCTAGTGTAAGCGGTGAACTGTATAGACCTTACGATTAGCATCGCTTAGACCTTCAGACTTAGCACCTCATGTTTAGAACTTCGACTGTAGCGATTCCGACGTCTAACTTAACGAACTTTAACACCTGTAAGACCTTCTGAGACTATGACCTATCTTTGGTAGCCCTGCATTTCGCAGGCGTCTAGAGGTGCCTTGATACTGACATTAGTACTTAAGGACCCGCCTTCTGAGACGGTATGAGCTTGTGATGTCACTATCTGTAATTTTACCTGGACTTAAGCAACGTTAGACCATATATGCGTCTAGATAGCACTATCGCACGCCTTTACGCTTGCAACACGGTATACCCTTTACACCATTCTCTGCACACGGCGGCTCTCTGGTTCATCGACCGTTCTAAGCCACTCTTAACGCGATATAACCTCTGGCGATCACGGGATCAGACATCAAGATATGAAAAGGTCGTTATATGTCTCGTTCAGTCGAGCGTCGCATCTTCGGTAGAATGTACTGCTCGAGTATATTAAAGTCGAAGTCTAAGTGCAAAAATTCCGAAAAAACGGAAATTTACCAGTTTTGTGAAGCCGATAAATTTTTTGGGGAAAAGTTTATTTTCTCTGCTCGATTTCTTTTTAACAGAATTTTCACAGACTAACCTTAAGTACCCATTCTGTGACCATTATAGTTATCAAGTTCCGTTGATTGACGGAATTTCATCATACCTCTTGCTTATGGGTTGAGTTTACTATGCGGGCATCTATGTTGATAGGTTTTATAAAACAATATGGAGGAGTTAAAGAGCGAGTGTTGCGCAGAAGTTTTCACTTATTTGATTCGTTTCTCACGTCTGGCCCATTCCTTTGATCGGAAAACGAGGCACTTTCTTTTTAGAAAGGTGTTTCTGTTCACATGTTTGAGCGCTGTCGTACGTTTTGTACTGTGTCGTCCTCTATGAGACCGGGTGATGGATTACGAAGCTGATAAAAAAACACGGAGATCCTGCATATGCTACTGAGTCAAATTAGGTCTTAGAAGTGCATTTAAAGATTGTCTCTTTAGGAGTGTCGTCAG
This sequence comes from Trachelipus rathkii, assembly GCA_015478945.1. Classification (NCBI taxonomy): domain Eukaryota; kingdom Metazoa; phylum Arthropoda; class Malacostraca; order Isopoda; family Trachelipodidae; genus Trachelipus; species Trachelipus rathkii. Next base: position 16,507 of record JABUQX010088663.1, read on the forward strand.
CGATAGTTACTAGAATGTTACATGCAAATATGAAACGGTAGGGGATACTGGAGAATTAGAGTGTACCGCGAACAAGCATGAAAGAATGGTTGACGGCAGGTTCAGGTGTGACTGTTGAACTAAAGATTATAAATTTTAGTTAAAAGAAAAGTGCGACTCTTTAAAAATGATTCGTTAATAAAATATGGAAGGAAATAGTCTTGTCCCTCGAAGACTCATATCTATTTGACTTTCATTGTTAATCTAATGTTTTATGTGTTCTGTTTTTTTCTAGGACAAGCCTCTATAATGCACGACTTTGACTATAAGCTCTATATATGTTGCCATAAGACTCCGATCTTACTGGCTATATATTAGTTAATTAGGTTAATAATTGATCTTTTCTGACAGACGCGCTCGAAGCGTGGCGCTACTTATCGTCGGATGAGTCGGCATGTATGGCAGGAGTTGTCTGTAGAGCTTATCGGATGCTGCGTCAAGTAACTGTTATCGGTAAGGTTATTCTACGTGGATTATGCCCGGGTGGAGGTCATCCTGAAGCTAAAAGATTAGGGTTATAAAGCTTGAGATCAGGTATATCTCCCGTCTGAAAACTAGGGTAGCTACAAGGAAAACTAAGTAACTGATTCGTGATCAGCAGTAAGGTAATGTGTTGTCTAAAGAATAGAAAAAAAAAGAATTTTAGTATTTTTTTTTATATGTTAGTTTTTTTCTTCTTATCGAAAGACTAAGCGAAGCGATAGCTAAGGTGTCAAGAAGACTACATCGAACGATGTCGTGGGTAGATCAGCGTAAGAGAAAGGAATTGTTGCGAAGAAAAGTGGCAAAAATATATTTAACTTACTCTGAATGTAATATTAGAGCTATTTTATCTTTTTTTCTCAAAAATACTCTCTGTTTCGAGAGTAGCTATACACAGGAACTAATCAAAGTCATCGTAGGAAGTCAGCGTAAAAGAAAATTGTTCTAATTAAATAGATGGCATAAGAAAATTTTATTTGTTGATATTTTTTATGGTGGCATTTTTATTTTTTCATATCAAAGTAAACTACGTATAGGCTACACGTAACGAAAACTAATACGTTCTGTAAGTAGGAAATAGATCAGCGGTTGAAGTAAAATTGTTGACTAAAGAAGATAGGGAAAAAAAAAAAAGAATGTTTGGAACATTTTTTTTTGTGGGGATTTGTCAATGAAGTTTTTTTTTAGAAGAATAGATATTGTTGTAAACTTATAGAAATATATTATTTAGGATGCACAGGCTACACGAACACGAGAAAATTAATAACATTCGTCTTGGAATGACAGCGTTAAGAAATAATCTAGGGTTACGTAAAAAAAGTGGCAGAAAGATTTTTTTTTAGATTTTTTGTGGGTTAGTTTATTTTTATTTTTCTCAAAAACCTTCACGATAAGCTACAAAAAAAATCGAATGAACATGTCGGTGGAAGATCAGCGTAACAGAAATTATGTGGCTAGAAAATGGCGAAAAAAATTTTTTTGATTTTTTGGGTCTATTTTAATTTTTTGTTCTCAAAGACTTAAACGATAATAGATAACAAGAAAAGCTAATAACATCCTCAGCGCCAAGTGAGGAATTCTAGCGGTAAGAAAAATTGTTCTACGAAGAAAAAGTCCACAAAAAAAAAGAAATTTGAAATTCTCTTGGGATATTTTTAATTTTTTTCTCTGAAAAAAAAGAACCCTATCAAGAAAATCTCTTAATAGACAATTCGTCGCACTAATCAGCTGATAAGAGAATGTTGAGGTAAGTCTAAAAATGGTAAAATTATAAATCCTTGCAATAGTTTTTGATATTTTCTTTGATTTCTCTAATTTTAATTATTAATTTCCACTCAAAAACTACGATAGCATACGAGTTAAAAAAGAAATAAGAGAGCTGAGAACAGAGCAAAGATAATTGTTCTAAAAAAAGTGGAAATTTTTTTTTTTTGATTTTTTGGAGCCTTAATTTTATTTCTTTTTAATTTCGATTCTGAGCAAATACTACGACCTACTACAAGAAAACTAATAGACATTCGTAGTAATCACGCGATAAGAAAATTGTTCTGAAAATGGCAAAAAAAAATTTTTTGGTTTTTGGGGATATTTTAATTTTTTAGTCTCCATATAATAACTAAGGCCTAAGCGCACAAGAAAAACTAAATCTAGTCATAACATCTAACCATGATGCAGCGTAAGAAAACTTGTTTTAAAAAAATGAAAAAAAAATTTTGTGAAATTTTTTTTTGGATATTTAGGCTTTTTCTTTTTTTCTCTCGAAACAATTTTTTAGAGGAACAATTTAATTGGAATCGGGAATCACGTAAGAAGATTGTCTAAAAAATGGGCAAAAAAAATTTTTTTTGATTTTTTGGGGCTATTTTTTATTTTTTTTTCTTCTCGAAAACTACGATCAGCTACAAAGAAAACTAACTATACGATTCGTAGAATCAGCGTCAGAGAGATATTGGGTAAATCAATTTTCGTTGAGAGCTTCGATCGGATTATCCATCACGTATACTAAGATATATCGAATAATAAAAAAAAAATAAAAACTTTACTAGAATATAGTAATATTAAATACATATAAACATAAAAAAATAAAGGGATAAATATATAAAGGGTTTAAATAAAGAATGAAAATAGTGAAATATAAAAAAATATATGGTATATTTAATAAACAAAATAAATAATAAAAAAAGGAATATAAAATAAATGTATAAAGAGATACAAGTAAAAAACAAACAAGAGATTAACACTATATACAAGATCATCTGAGACCACGCTAAAGTATATCCAAGTATATAATAATATTGTAGGTATATATAAATATATATATATATATATATATAAGTATATAGCTATATATATATTTAGGTACTAATTATATTATATATAAATTATATATATATATACATATATACGTATAGAGGATATAGTTAGTGTCTAAAGCTGACATCATCGTAACTAAGAGAACAACACCGCAACCTACAGCAAGGCATACACATTGTTGCATATGCATGGCACTGAAAAAAAAAAGACTTTGACCGCAAAAAAATAGGCCGCCCGAGTGTTATTTTTTTTAAAAAACTAACGAATACCCACGTAGACCACCCGCGATGTTTCAGGAGTCGAGGTATCTCGTGGCCTCATAGTGAACACGGGAGGGGGAACTAACCCCCCACTGCCGGGGAATGGTCTCCGGAACCCCGCTCTTATGGTCTTTTGGTGTCGCGGGGGTTCCTGCCGACCATCGCCCGGCTCCGGGGTAATGAAACATCCCCCGCTTCGCCCCCCATACGGCTCGCAGGCCCCCTAAAAGGGTAAACTCCATTTTAGCGGGGCTCGACGCCGTAGCCCCTATATGGCATCAGCATACTATATACCTATATATTACACAGAACCATTACGCTGAACTAGGGGGCACATAACAAAGAAAAATAAAAAAAAATAATAAAAAAAAAATATAAAAATAAAAAAAAAATAAAAATAAAATATATAATTAAAATAATATTTATAAAAAAAAATAAAAAAAATAAAAAAAAATATAAAAAAAAATAAAAAAAAAAAGTTATTAAAAAAATAAAAAAAAAAATAATAAATAATAAAAAAAAAAAAAAAAAAAAAAAAAAAAATAAAAAAAAAAAAAAAATAAAAAATATATATATATATATATATATAATATATATATATAAATTGATACCAATATAAAAAAAAAATATATATTTAACAATAAAGAAATAAAGTAAAAAAAAATAATAAAAAATAAATATGTATAAAAATAAAAACAAAAAAAGCTACAAAAAGTATATATAGATATATAAAAACATAAATGGAACCACTAATATATACATTTGGCGTATACTATAGATACAAAACATAAAGTGCATTACTAAACCAACAAGCCCCCGTAATGGTCTAGTTGGTTATGTATATCGAAATATAAAAAGATAATATAATTAAGAAATAAAAAAAAAAAAAATTACAGTACAGCGTAAAATTTCGTTGTTTGCTACAATGCAAAGAATAAAAATACTTTTAATATTCTGCCGAAGAAATAAACATATATTAAATGAAACATATTGTTCCATTTCATTATATTTAGAAGGAGATATACTACTGACGAATTATTAATAAATATAAGAATATAAAATATATATAGTGAGAGAGTATGAAATAAAATAATATAAATAATATATTAGAAAAATAAATATGAAAACACAATAAAGAAAATAAAAAAAAAAAATAAATAAAAAAAAAATGCAATAATTATATAAAATCAGAGATATTAAAAAAAAAATGATATTAAAGAGATAAATAAATAAAAGATGATAGATATATAATAAAAATAATGGTCAAATAAATTTTTTTATTGTATTTTTATTATAGTGGTTAGTATTATTATATTTTATTTTTTTGTCTCAGAAATAAACTTAACTCGATTAGCTATACATAGAAACACTTAAATAAAATAGCTGTAGGTAAAATACGATGAAAAAATATGTGCTTGTAAATCTAAGATAATAAAATATATTAGTATTTTGAGAGATATATTTTTTTTAAATATATTGATAGTTAATTCTTCTTGTTTAAAGAGATATGTGAGTTTTCCTGCCTAAAGTAAAAAATATTTCCTATCATTCGTATTGTAAAATCATGCGTATATGAATAAATTGTTCTAAAAATATAATGTAGCTAAAAAAATTTTTTTATGATTTTATTTGTAAGGTCTTATGTTATTTTATTTTTTTCTCAAAAAAATTACGGTAAGTATAGCACAAGAAAACAAGGATACATTCCGTGCCGGAATCAAGCGTCATAGATAAGATTTATTGTATGAATTATATAGAGAGAGATATTTTAAAATAAGAATAGATAGATATAGAAATAGATGATATAATAATATTAAAAATAAAAAATATGTATATATAAACTAAAAAATATTAATAAGAAAAAAACAAGAATAAAAACACTTATATGAATGCAAATAGCTCCATATCGCGGGATAAGAATTGACATATAAAAACCCATACATTTAATAACATAAAATATAAAAATAAAAATATACAAAATAAATAATATAAAAATAATATATATATAAGATATATATAAATATATATAGCGTGATGCAGTACATATATATATATAAAATAAAAAATATATCATATAAATAATATACAACATCAATTAAGAGATAAAGAGAATAAATAAAAAATAACTATATATAACTATATTCTGTTCGAAAACGTATAATTAATATGGAAATGCTGGTGTGTACATGACATAAATAATGATACATAAGAAAATACAATATAATATTTTTATATTTTTTATTTTGTATATTTGATATTTATATCTTTTTTCTATCAGAAATAACTACTGAATAGTTAGCTAAAAGAAAACATAACATTCGGTTGGGACAGCGAAGATATAAATGTTCTGAAAATGGCAAAAAATAAAAAATATATAATAAAATAATAATATAATATAAATTTTTAATATATTTGGGCATTTATTATTTATTTTTTACTTCGAATTCGTGCAAAAATAGAAATTGGAAAATATCTATTTTTTTTTCACATAATTTATAACTACTGAAAAAATTGTTACGGATATATACAGAGTATATATATATTATAATATATTGATAGACTTAGTAATGTTTTCTGAGATAAGAATAGAGAGATTATACCATATATATTCACAATTATATTAAAATATTATTAAATAATAATATAATAAAGAACAGTAAATAATACGTAAAATAATATAATATTTACAAAATAGAATATAAATATAATAATAATAGATATATATATATATAGCATAAATAAATAAAGTAAAATAAATACATATAATCAAAAATAATAATATATAGACATATAAAATTAATAAAAATAAAATAAAGATATATAAAATAAATAGTGATATATTTCGTCTGACCGTATAAAATAAAAAAAAAGATAATATATATATAATCATTTTAGAAAAATTATATAGAGTTATGATAGGATAACTAACATTGAAAAAAAAAAAAAAAAAAAATAACTAAAAAAATAATATAATAAATAATATATCGATAAAAAATAAAATAAATATTATTATTTGGGAAATATAATTATTCTCTCATGTGATTTTTTTAGTGTGATTTTTCTAAACATAAGATATAATCCTCATTGATTATTATCAGTTATTCATCCGTGTGAATTACGTTCACATATATATCATGGGTTGGAAGTGATAACGTTTTATCACTTATAATAGAGTGTTCAGTCTGTCGACTTCCAAGTTAGATCGTTTTTTCGGCATCTCCTCGAAACGCTTTCACGATAGCCGTGTATTCAAGTGTGGTCCGCTTCGGGAATCGCAAAACCGGCTCAATGCTTTCAAAATTTCCTTTTTCTTTTCAACTCTTCCATGGAGCTCTAGCCATCCGATCTGTTAAAAAAAAACAAGAGACATTCCATAAAGATAGACGCGTGCATTCGGGAATAACTATACAAGTACGTCGCAGATAGGTCCTTAAGTTGTGACAAAATCTAGAAAGATCACAAAGAAAATATTTCCCTCGATTTTTAATATTTTTCTGTTCAATTTTTTTTGTTTCGGAATTTGCAATTATAGCCTTCGACCTATATTCAGTCCGGTGCCAGTGGCAATCATATTGACTCGATAAATAAAAAAATACGTTTGTAATGAACAACATAAAAAATAAACTATGCAGATCATCGCACTCAAGACATTTCTAGATAAGACAATAAATATAAAACATAAAAAAAATAAAAAATAAGAAGAATATATATAATCAAATATAATAAATAAAATAAGTTCATTATTATTTTAGCATTACGAATTTAGAAAACTAAATAAAGAGAACCTTCGAACTTAATAATAATAGACAATAAAAAATAGATAAAGATAGAGATATAAGAATAAGAATAATAAAATTAGAAACAAATAAAATTTCAGTTAGATTCTAGCACTTAGACCTTCGACTTAGCACTTTACGACATTCGACTTACTTACTCGTTAGGACCTTGGACTTAGCACCTTACGCATCTTCGTACCTTAACTTACGACCTTCGACTTTAGCACGAGACTTCGACTTACTCTTAGACTAGCTCATCGACTTAGCACCTAGACCTCGACTTAGCATTAGACCTTCGACTCTAGACACTTTGAGACCTCATTTTCGCCTAAGCACTTTACGAACCTTCGACCTTATATCTCTCTAGACCTCGAAAACCATAATATATTACATATAGACGAATACATCACCACTCGAGAGACTATCACCCAGTGAGCTCTGAGCACTACTCCACATCAACTACAGAGACCTATATCATTACGAAGGTCTCGGATGGATAGTTAAAGATATATTAGTAGATATAAAAAAAAAATAATATTATAATAATAAAAAAAAAAAAACAGATATATTATATATATAATATATATATATAATTATAAGAAAAATATAAGATATATATAAGATATATAATATAACGTACATAATATTATCTTACACTCGTTGCATTTTTTCGTTTCTATTACTCTTCCCTTCTAATTTTACGTATATATTATTTTTACGACGAGTATTCGTTCAACCTCTTTAGTCGACGTTTTCATTTGTCCCCGATCCTTTATTTTGTTGCTAACATCGAGTATTCGAAACTTTTCGTCGCCATATCAAAAAATTTTGAAAAGCCTCTCGAGAGTCTTTATAACGAGGTCGAAATTAATTTTCGAATTTGACTTAGAAAAAATAAACATATAATAATTCCTAAGGAAAAAAGAGATATAAATGTGCAAGAGAGAATAAGACATAATATATAGAGAGTATAACAAAAAAGAATAATCAATATCAATTCCTAAAAATAAATAAAAGTAAATACAAAAAAAAAAAAAGACCTAAATAAAAAAAACATAGAAAAAGAAAAAATTCTACGCTTGGACTCGCGTTGACACTTTTTAGTATAAACTATTCTGCTTTCAACCCGATATACTGACATTGCGAAGGGACTGAAAAATATAAGTCGAAGGCTACTACCAGTGCTCTAAAAATAAATCATCTTCCCAAAGAAATAATAATTCACACAATATAAAATTTAAGTCAAAATCAGTATCTCTTCAAGTGTCATGGCGGAAGGGTGCTTTTACCTCTTCACCTACCGCCTCGGTGCTCACTATATCTACCTATACATAACAAAAGAATTTGAAATATATACAGATAATAAATATATGTAATAAAGAAAATAAGAGATTAAAGAAAAAAAAAAATACAAAAAAGCAAAAAAAAAATATTTAAAGATAAACAAAAATATAATAAATAGAATAAAATATATAATATAAATATAATAAAAAAAAAAAATATATAATAAATAGTACTATAAAAAATAGAAACTATATATAAGAGAGAATAGAAAAATAAATAAAAAAATAAATAAAATAGAGTAAATAATAAAAATAAAGCAAAAGATATATAATATATAAAGTATAATATATAGGAGAGAGAAAAATAGATAAAAAAAAAAACTTAATAACTCAATAAGAAATAAAAGAATAAATAAATACAAAATAAATAATAAAAAAAAATAACTCGATTATAAATACATAAACAAAAAATAAAATAAAATATTATAATAAAATATATATAACACATAAAATAAAATCATTGAGGAGGATAAATAATAAAAAAAAAATAAAAAAAAATATACATAAAATAAAATATAACCACAATAATGACTAAACAGACCATCAAATTTGACAATATATTATCATCGCTTTCACCCTAAAATAAAAAAAAAATAAGAAAAAAAATAGAAAAAAAAAAAAAAAATAAAAAATCTAAGATATTCCGCACTTAGACTTCGACTTAGCACTTAGGACTTCGACTTAGCACGTTAGACACTCTCGACTTAGCACTTAGACTTCCGACTTAGCACTTAGACCTTCGACTTACACTTAACCTTCGACTTAGACTTAGAAACTTCGACTTAGTCACAATAGAACATTAGACATAGAAATACGAATAATAGAAAATAAATAATCAGAACTTTAAGGACACTTAAACCTTCGACTTAGCACTTATGACCTTCGACATAAAAAAAAATAAGAGTCATATAGACATAATCAGATATACCTAATATAACATAAAAAACTATCAAAAAATAAAAAATAAAAATATAGATTAGAATAAAAAATTAAAAAATACATATTATAACATTAAGACAATCTTGCATACAAATAATTACACTATATAAATAATATATTAGATTCAATATATTAGTATATAATAATACAAAGTTAAGATAAATATCATACAGTAGAATCATTAGTCAATTTTAGATACATATATAAATACAAAAATAAATAGATATAATATAAAGAATAGAAAAATATATTATATAATAATAAATACATTCGACTTAGCAGTTTATAGAACTTCACCTGCCATCTCACCTATTTTACCGTCCCACTTAGAAACCTTCTCGACTTAACACTTCTAGAAACTTTCGACTTTATTAAACTATTTAGTATCAACTTACGAACTTTACTTCTTTTATGTCTTCTATCACATTTCTCTTCTCTGTTTCTTTTCAAACCTTATTTGCGACCGCTAATTTCTTAACACCTCTACAATAAATAAACATGAAATCATGAAATACGCTTATTTCTGAAAAAGAGAATTTAAATAAATTATGACGAATTGGCTATACTCGTATGTCACCAGAAAACTACTAACACTCCGTACCGGAATCCCAGCGTAAGAAAATTGTTCTAGAACAAAATTGCAAAAAAAATTTTTTTTTGATTTTTTAATTGGGCTGCTAATTTTTTAATTTGTTTTATCTCGAGAAACTACGATATCTACAAAGAACAAGTAAGAGAAAACTAATGAACATTCCAGTTTTGGAAATCGACAGCGTAAGAAAAATTGTTCTAAAAATGTATATAAATAAGAATTTTTTTGATTTTTTTTTTGGGAATGGATATTTTATTTCCAATATTTTTCTATCTCCCTAACCCTATAAATTAGTATGTCCTCCTCGTCCATCTTCATTCTAAACTCTTCTCTTTATCAAACCTCTCGCTAGAATGTGTACTCCAAAACACATTCGAGCTAATTTAATAGACAGTAATCGGCGTACAGCAGCACTACACTGACGGGATAGCTACGCTTAATTGAAAAGAAAATAATTTGAGGAACCTTCCTAAGTCAATAGCGTAAGCTAAATTTGTTCTAAAAAAAATAGGTTAAAAAATAACAAAGATGATAATAGTTTTATGTGAAACTAAATCTTAAATTTTTTTTTCCTCGAAAACTACTGACGCTATAGCTTGTAGCAGCACAGAAGCATACAGTCTAGCTATTATGAAACCGGAATAGCAAAAACTAACTAACCACATAATCTTCCTCGTGGAACTGATGCTGATGTGTGTTAAGGTAATGGCATACTTAGTTTTGCTTCATCTTACCTTAAATTAACTAATGGGTAAACTCGAATTTTTTTCTTTTTTTTTGATCTTTTTTTTCATAACAGATTTCAATTGTTTTTTTGTTTTTGTCCTTCCGAAAACATCCTCGATACTATGCTACCTATGAGGAGACACATATAACAGTTCGTGTGTAATTCATGCTAAATCCGCTAAGAAATATTACTGAAAATATCAGAACACTAATTGTTTTTTGATTTTTTTGGGTTAATTATTATAATTTTTATTATCTCTTCCTTCCGGAACATTCTCTCGGAAAATACACGCCGCTTCTCATTAACTTGAGGCTACGGGAAAGAACTATTTGTTGCATCTTGCTTCTTTGTTTTCTCACACGCATTTCTTGTTGGAAAGTAAAGAAGGGACTAATCAATGCTTCGGAGCATATTGTATTTTCCTTGAAATTACGCTTTTACTCGTATCCTGTCGCTCTTCTTCAATTGCAACAAAATTTCATGTGTAGTTCAAATGTTATTCACTTCCACAGTACTGTAGCGTTATTTATTTTTTTTTCTTTCAAGTGTTTCCCGACGTTAATGCCTTTGACAACACACACCAACCATAAAATTCAAATAGGACAATCTACTTATTAATTCTTCCCTTCTTTTCTTTCTAATCTTTTTCATTCTAAACCACTCATCGCAACCCCATGTGCCTCTCATTAAGTGAAAGCATTCATATGAAGAACTACTTTATATAAACAACAATTACAAGCGGATTAAAGTGGGTGAGTTTATAAAACTAAAAAATTTATTTTTAACAATAGCTTTAACGTTATCAAGGAAAAATCTTCACGCCCCTGATCCCCGTAATTCGCTTTTAAGTTTTCTTGTGGCTATCGTAGTTTTTCGAGTTTTTTGCACTTAGACCCTTCACGACTTGAGCATAGTTATCCGTCTCCTTGTGTACGACTTGATTCCATTGTCTGACCAGTCTCGTCTTCCGTTTTATTAATACTGCCTTATTGGGGAAAATAATTCTATCAATATAAGTCGAAGGTCTAGAAGTGCAAGATACTCCCGAATAAATTAATTTCGGACTTAAATTTCCCCTTTGGGAATGTATTTTTCTGTGCAATTTCTTTTCAGATTTTCACATAATTTAGACTTTCGACTTATATCAGTTTCCCGTTGCGACGTCACTATCTGGGGTTGGGGTTGAAGTGAAAGTTTATACCTTAAAAGGTGTTGCGCGCTCAAGTTAGATCTTATATCAGTTCCCTTTCGAAACGTCACTATAACGTAAATACCGTGTCGTGCCTTTACGGGGAAAACTCGCAAAGCGGCTCGAACGCGTTCCATCAAAAAACATGCCATATTGTTCCGTAACAAGTGCTAATAGCAATCACTCCTACAGGCTCTCGATTCAAAAGAGCGATTCTCAACGGGCAATCTGATACTCTAAGTCAAAGGTCTAGTTGAAAGAATCTCCTATAGATCCACAAAGAAAATACCCTTCCTTCCCCACCGACTAATATTTCTGTATCCAAATTCATGCTTAAACGCGAATTGCACCTAGACCTTGACGAATCCTTATAGTATGAAAAGCTCACGTATGTGGGCGTCTACTATACGACCGCTCATAGTGGGATTTACCCTTCTCCATCGACAGATAAAGTTATTCTCGTATAAACTTAGCGCAATAGCTCCCGCCTATCACAAGATTATTATACTCTATAAATTCGCGTGTGACATTATCACGCGTTAAAGTAAAACTTGTTACTTAGCTAATTCATAACAATGAAAATAAAAAAATCTTCTTGAGATATTTATTTTCTCGCAACGGATAATTCGGTAATCTTTTTCGTATTCCTACGAAACTATCCGCCAGAAACATGAGAGCGGAGACACTCACATAACGTTAATCAGCGGTTGAGAGGGATGATATTTCTAAGCATGGGGGCCACCGAAAAACACTCGCTTTTTGTGAGTGTGGGATCGACAGGTTATTAATTATTTTTTCTCTAAAAAAATACGAATAGCTATCACAAAAATAATAACCTTTTTTGGCATATGGAATATGGGAACATGCTCCATTTTTACCATCGAAGAGTTTCCCTGTATGCTTATACGTGTAGTTCTTTCCGAGAACAATAAAATCAAATTAGAAAAACAAAATCCAAAAAACAATTTCATATGCAGAACACATCTTTCTCTTACTCGCATTGAATCCACCGAAATGTTATTAGACTTCTTGTTACGCATATCTTCAATAAGTAGTTATTTCGCACGTAACAAAAATAAAGATACACTCCCACAAAACTCAATATAAATTGAATATTTTTTACTCATTTTTCTTAGAATTTCTCGGGGATTGACTGTGTCAGTTAGTTTTCTTTTTTAGCATAATCGCTCCAGTTTTTCGGTACAGTAAAAAAATATATAAATTATCCCAAAAAATTAAAATAAATATTTTTTTTACATTCGTTAGAACAATTCTCTTACTCTCGACTCGTCTACGCAATGTTATTCATAGTTTTGTAGCTATCGTAAGTTTTTTGAGAAACAATATAAAATATCCCCTCAAAAATCAAAAATAATTTCATATTGCAAAATATTTTTAGAAAATTTGTTCTTACGCTGTGCATTCCAAAAATGTATTAGTTTTCTCTGTAGCTATTGAGTAGTTTTTTCGTACGAATAAATAGAGCTAAATAAAGCCATCAAAAAAATTCAAATTTTCATTTGTGTTCAATTTCTTCTAGAACAATTTTTACCGGCATTTCACGACATGTTATTACGCCTTTTCTTGTATGCTAATAGTAGTTTTAATTCATGAGAGTACTATTATTAATTTTTTTAAAAAAAAATCATTTTGAGTTGTGCTAATCTTCAAGTTCTGAAGTCGTAAATCGAAGGTCTAAAGGTGTTTAAGTAACATCGCAGCCACTCGAAGTCATAAAGTGCTAAGTCGGAAGCGTCTAAGTGCTATAGTCGAAGGTCCTAAGTTTGCTAGTCGTAAGGTCTAAGTCGCTAATCGAAGGTCTATAGTGCTAAGTTGCGAAGGTCCCAAGTGGTTAATGTCGAAGGTCTAAAAGTGTAAGTCGAAGGTCTAAAGTGCCTAACTGCGATAGTTAAAGTGCTGAATTCGAAGGTTCTAAGTGCCTAGGTTGCTAAGTCGAGGGTCTAAGTTGTCTTCCACACGTCTGAAGGTCTTACGTGTATTAAGTCGAGGTCTAAGTGCTAAGTCGAAGGTAAGTGTTTCAAGTCGAAGCTTCAAGTGTTTCAAATCTCGAAGGTCCTAAGTGCTATCACTCGCAATGTGTTAATTGGCTAAGTCGAATTGCTAATCCAGTCGCACAGTTCTAGAGTGACTAAAGTCCAGCGTAAGTGCAAATGTTCAAGTGATCAATGTGTAAAGTCGAAGGTATCTAATAGATGCTAAGTCGATAAAGGTCCTAAGTGCTAAGTCGAAGTATCTAAGTGCATAAGTTACGAAGGTCTTAATGTGTCTAAAAGTATATCAGAAGTCTTAAAGTGCTTAAATTATATTACTATCTGAAAGTCTAATGATGCTAATGTTTTAGAAGGTCTAAAGATGGGAAATATCTTAGTTTATATGATAAATTCTTTTTATCTATTGTTTATTATTTAATTATTGTATTGGTTATTTATATATATATATAATTATTTAATATATATAATTATAATATAATATATATATTAATATATAATATTATAATTATATTATAATATAATATATTATATTATATTAATATATAATAATTAATATTTTATATTATAGTATTATATCTATATTACTAAATATATATTAATTTATATTAATTTAATTATTATATTATATTTGATTATTAATATTATATATTAATTTTAACATTGCTTTAACGTTTATATTTTCATTTCGCTATGTATTATTATATTAAATTTTTTTATTTTAATCTTAGTTCTCACTTTAATTATTTTTTTACTTAATGTAATTTAATTTGAGTGATTACTGTATAACTAAACCTATAAATTGATTTTTTAAAAAATTAAATAAATAATATATGTCTATACCACTCTACTAATACTAGTATGTCTCAATTATCAGGAGATATCGCTCAAAAAGCGGCTCGAACTCGCTTCAAAACTTAGCCTCTTATTCCTTTAGCTCTCGAACTATCGTCAAAACCTGATTATGACGTCATATATGGTAAAGCCCGGGTAGGGTATCACTGATGTTAATGTACTGAAAAGGTCTTCAGTGGCAAATTCCGACAAAAAATTTTGGACTTATAAATAAATTTTTTATTGTTTGACCTCGTGTCACTTCACTTTCGGTGAGTATTTTATATTTAATTATTTTTATAATAGCTAATACATATATAGTGTATACAACCTATTATATTATTTATAATACTGACTTTTATAATTAAGTTCTCACTCTTTGCAGTAATATTCCAGTTCCTATATTCGGGTTTGAATGCAGATAGTTATATATCCTAAAAAAGTGTGTACAACGCTGATACACGTTTAGGTCTGTTTTGGTATCCCTGTACGTAAAATCTGTTCCATAATTTATTATGATGGTTCAGCCATTACGACGGTAATCGAGCAAAAGACGTCTGAACGCTATTTCAAATATACTTACGCCAGCTTAGGGAACTAGTTAAGTTCCGAAGGTCTAAGTGCACAATATATTTAAAAAATAATAACTTGAAAAATAATTTCTGAAAAAGGTAAAAAAGTTCTCGAGACTTTTCAAAATTTTTTGAAGGTCGACTGAACAGGTTCGAACCTCGATGTATCTAACAAAATAAAGGATGCGGGACAAATTAGAAACGTCCACTAAAGTTAGTGATAATCCATCGTACTAAAATACACAATACGTTTGCTAACGAACTTACGAAAACGCTAAAATGTACTTCTTAATATGATCTACGTCGGACAAACGAAAGGTCCTTCTACAAATTACAAATGAAATTACTTCCTGAAATGATTTAAATATATTCTTGCAGTTTTTTTTATATTCTTTCTTTGAACATATAACTTCCCTCTCAAATGATAAACGATGACAATATATTTTATATAATACGCGCAATTAAATCAAATGTAGAAAAACGCAAACATCCTCATTTTTCAAAAGAGGAAGGTGGAGTGCGGATGCGGATGCGGATGCGGATCGATGCGGATGCGGATTGTGCCGTTTAAGTGAAGGATCGTGATGCGCGATCTCGGATGTAATTTGGTGCGGATGTTCCGAAATGCGGATGCGGTGGGAGTGTCATGTTCTATCATATTTGGGAGTATGCTTTGAAACTTTTGAATTTGGATTTACTAATTTTTAAGTTATTATAATTAAGTATATATATAAAATGTAATTTAAAAATATAGGGAATTGGTTATTTTGGGTTATAATTAAAAAACAAAAAAAGTAACCTACCTTCTTATGTGTAGGTCTTCTTCAACCTGCGGAGGAAATTTTATTCCGCGCTTATAGATAATGTCGCCTTTCAGAGTTCTAAGTTAAACCTTTTGTGAGTAGGAGGCACTTTATTTTTTCT
>JABUQX010088664.1:0-49908 GCA_015478945.1 Trachelipus rathkii
ATCATTAAGAATTAAACAATTATTAAGTATTAATTATATCTCCAAATAATTTTTCATAATAATGTTGAAATTTAGGAAAAAATCGTACTTTTTAGAAGTATCTTTAAAATTATGTAATGTGAAAATTTAAGTGTATACGATTGTAAGTTAGAAGATTCTAATTTTTTATTAAAACATTGTTTTCACAACTAATTGATAAAATATAATAACAAATTATAAAATACATAATTATAGAGGAAGTTGATCTCGATCAGATACCTCCGAATCTTATGGATACTTTAAATTACTAATTTAATGAATATACGCTTTTCTGCTTTATTTGAAAACTCTTTCGCATATTCAATGAAACAACATTTAGTTTATTATGCAGAAAATGGCTGAAATCACTCCGTTAAAACTCAATTTTTAAGAATTACCAAATAATTTTCAATGTTTGAAATTTAGGAAAAATCAGTTACTTTTAAGAGTTCTAAAATTTAGTAATGTATTGAAAATCATTAAAATGTATATGTTAAATGTGTTAAATTTAATTATTCACTTAAAAAACAGGTTTCTAAACATGAAACTTATTATCCGGAATAATATTGGTAACTAAAAAACAAATATTGAAAATACTTATTAAACTAACTGATTCAATTAAGTCACTCACAATAAACGTTAGTAAATTCTCTTTTCTGCTTTATTGAAATTGCATTTCAATGAAACACGAGTATATTATTTTTAACAATGCTGAATATAAGTAGCGCGGTTCAAATCTACAATTTATTCAAAAGGGTTTAACACTCCAAGGAGATAGATATTCTCGCAAAATGTTGTAAATTTAGAGAAAAGATCCGCTATCTGTTGCATAAATAATAGTAACGTGGAAAGATTTTAAGAGGAAAAACCCGCCTCAGTAATTTTCCTAAGTAGTTAAAAACTTTTATTATTAAATGATCTGTTAGTACCTACAATTCAGATTGTAAGAATATCTTGGACTTATTATTAAACAAGGGACATAATTAATAATTTCATTAAAAAAACGTTTCAATTAAGAACCTAAATAAATTAATAAATTCGCTTTTCTGCTTTTTGAATTGCATTCAATGAAACACATGTTATGTTCCTTTACATCAAATGCTGATAAGGAATCACAACCCTGTCTAAAAACTCAATTTTAAGACATTACCATATAAATAGGTTTCAAATGTTGAACATATTAGGAACAAAGATGGTACATTTTAAGAGTTTGAGAACCCTTTGTTAATGTGCATAAACTCTAAACAAGCTCATTAAGGCGTTAATTTCTTATGGCGCACAGCTTAAATATCTTGATTTAATTAATACAGAGTGCATATCTATGAAATGATACATAATTATTTGGATTATATAAAAACAAAACTATATATGAAATTTTCTATATTAAAAGACAGTCAATTGGTTAAGCACACCAAAAACAGTAATTAAATCTCGTTTATTTGCTTTTTGAATCAACTAGCATTTTCAATTCTTGAAACATAGATTATTAATTCAAATGCTACTGAAAATAAGACTCGTTTATAACTATACTCCCATTTAAGATATTAAAAATAATTTCAAATGTTGAAATTTAGTGAAAAATATATGCGATAAACTTTATCAACATAAAATGAGTTACTAATTTATGTAATTGGTGAAAATTTAAGAAAAAAGGTAATTTAATCGTGAGAACGTAAATATATCTTTTATTTAAAAAAATCAAAGTAGTTTTATATCTATAAAATCTAAAAATGTAAAATTATTTATTAATGGGATCTATAAAAACATTGAATTGATTTCAAACTTGTTTAGAAAGAAGAATTGTGATCATTATAAGAAAATTTACGACATAAGCAAACTTGGAGAAACTTGTGCAATCCACTCCCATCCAAAACTCATACACTTGCAATTATGCTTCGGTGTTTTCAAACTTATCTTTGCAATACTAATTTTACAATATAACAATCATTTCAATTTTTGGCGCATATTTTGACACCAGTCTTGCAATTATTTAAATAATTGCATCGGAATCTTTGAAACTAAGGTTGTTTTGTGTAGAATTTATAATTTTTTTATTAAAAGGTTTTCAACAACTAATGAAATATTTGGCTATATAAAAACAAATATTGAAATTTCATAAAAAACGTCAATTTAAGCACACTAAAATATTAATAAATTCTCTTTTCAGCTATTTTGAAATGCATTTCAATGAAACACATTATTTTATCAAATGCTGAAAATACCGTTAAAAACTCAATTTTAAGATTTACCAAATAATTTCAAATGTTGAAATTTAGGAAAAATCGTACTTTTAAGAGTTCTAAATTTGTAATGTGAAAATTTTGAGAGAGAAGAGTCGCGCGGGTGGGGAGGTTGTGTAAGAAGTTAAATTTTTTTTATTAAAAACAGAGTTTTCAACTAATGAAATATTTGGTATATAAAAACAAATATTGAAAATTTCAATAAAAAAACGTTTCAATTTAAGACACAAAAACAATTAATAAAAATCTTCTTTTCTGCTTTTTGAAAATTGCATTTCCAATGAAACACCACTTCTATTTTCGAAATGCTGAAAAACTCCTAATGGAATACTGCCAATTTTGATATTAACAATAATTTCAAATGTTGAAATTTAGTAAAAAATCGTTACTTTTAAGGAGTTCTAAATTTGTTATTTGGAATAATTTATACGAGTAAAAAAAACCTTTCTCCAAGTGAAAAATGTTTTTATTTAGTTAAGCAGGGTGTCAATTCAAAAGGAAATGTGTGTGTATAGAGACGAATATTGATATTTCCTTAAAAAACGTCAATTTAAGACACCTAAAACTATTAATAAAAACACTTTTGTGGTTTTAGGCTTAGCACTAAATGATAAACATTATCTTTTCAGATGCGAATCAACCGTAAATATTGTGTAATAAAGATTTTAGACTAAAATTTCAATTGTTGAAATTTAGGAAAAAATCGTTCTTTTAAGAGGTTCTAAATTCGTATGGTGAAAATTTAAGAAAAAACATAGTTTTAGATAAGATATTTAAAAATTTTTTATTAAAACAGTTGTTTCAAAATAATGAAATATTTGGTATATAAAAACAAATTTAATTGAAAATTTCATTAAAAAACGTCAATTAAGAACACCTAAAACTATTAAATAAATTCACTTTACAGCTTTTTGAATTAATTGCATTTCAATGAAACACATTATTATTTTTCAAATGCTGAAAATACGTTAAAAACTCAACAATTTAAGGATTTACCAAATAATTTACTAGATGAAGGAGGTAGAAAAAATAGTAAGGATTTAAAGGTTCTTAAATACTAAGAAAAAGGACTTCGGAACCAGTATAATTTTTAGCAGGTTTCATTATTTTATTAGATACACAGGCTCCGAATCTAATTGAAATATTTTGGTAATATAAAAACAAATATTGAAATTTCATTAAAAAAAACGTCAATTTAAGACCACGAAAACAATTAAAATATTCTCTTTTCTGCTTTTTGAAATTGACTTATTATCAATGAAACACATTATTATTATTCAAAATGCTGAAAATACCTGTTAAAAAGCGCAAGCTGATTCCAAATGTTTCAAATGTTTGTGAAATTAGGAAAAATCGTATTTTTAAGAGTCTTCTAATTTGGTGTAGAGTGTGGAAGATCCAATATAATGAAGTAGAATTTTAATGGATAGGAATGTCGTTAAGATTTTAGTGGATAGTTAAGGCTTTTTATAGTTAAGATAGACTCTAGGATGGTTTCACAAACAATATAGTGAAAATATTTGGAACTAATAAAAAAGGCTAATTAGTGATATAAAATGTGTTCATATTGAAAAATATACTGTCAATTTTAAGACATTTCGTAGAAATCATAGATTAATAAATTCATTTCGATGCGTTTTTGAGAATGTTGAGCTGTTAGATGGGGAAATAAGAAGTTTGAATAATCTATGAATAAGCGAGAAAATCCGCGATAAAAAGACCACAATGTTATGTGATAGACCTTAGGGTGCTAGGTATCTTCAAATGTTTGGTGAAATTTAAGGAAAAATCTACTTTTAAGAGTTCTTAAATTGTGAGATGTGAAAATTTAAGAAAAGGCGTAAATCTTTAGAAGTTTAAATTTTATTTATTAAAAACAGGTTTTCAAACTAATGAAATATTTTTGGTATAAACATAATTTATTTCAAATTTCATTAAATATAAACGTCAATTTAAGACACCTAAAACATAATTAATAAATTCTCTTTCTGCTTTTTGAAATTAGCATTTTCAATGAAAAACACATTCAATTTTGAATTTTGGACTGATACCTTTTAAACTCAATTTTAAGAATTAACCAAATAATTTCAAATGTTGTGAAATTTAGGAAAAATCGTACTTTTTAAGAGTCATAAATCAATAAAAAAATTAGAAAAAGGCGTAATTTTAGAAGTTAAAATTTTTATAACAGGTTATTCAAAAACTAATTGAATAGAAGCAATTGCTCATATATTAAAAAACAAGGAAGTTATTTACATTTTAAAAACGTCAGTTTGAAGCACTGAAAATATAGTAAATAAATTCACTTTCAGCTTTCTGAAATTGCATTTTAATGAAAACACATTATTTTTTTATTCAAATGCTGAAAATACCGTTAAAAAATTCAATTTAAGAATTTACCAAATTAATTTCAAAATGATCTGAAATTTATTAAAAGTCTAAACTCTAAGAAAAATTTCGTTAATGTTGAAAATTTAAGAAATAGCGAATATTTTTAGAAGATAAATTTTTTAATTAACAAAACATTTTTCACCAAAAACTAATGAAAATATTTGAGTATAATAAAAACAAATTAAAATGTCATCAAAATACTGTAAATTTAGAGAAAGGAAAACAGGTGGAATTATATATCTTCATTTTGGAATTTCCATTTCAATGAAAAACACATTATTTTTTCAAATGCTGAAAATACCGTTTAAAAACTCAATTTAAAGATTTACCAAATAAATTCTCAATAATGTTTGAAAATTTAGGAAAAATCGTATTTAAGAGTTCTAAATTACAGTAAATGTTAGGATATAGTTAAGAAAAAAAGCGTAATTATAGAAGTTTAACATTATTTTATTTAATGATGACCTTTAGGTTTTCAAAACTAATGAAGATTTTGTATATAAAAACAAATATTTAAATTGATTAAAAAACGTCAATTTAGACAACTCGTCAAAAAAACTATTAATAAATTCACTTTATCAGGCTTTTTGAAAATTGGCATTTCAATGAGAACACATTATTATTTTCAAATCTGAAAATAAATTATTTAAAAACATTTCAGATTACCAAATAATTTCAATAGAGTTGAAATTTTAGGAAAAATTGTACTTTTTTTAAAGAGTTCTAAATTTGTAACGTGATAATTTTAGGAAAAAAGCGTAATTTTAGAAGGTAAATTTATTTATTAAAAACACGGTTTTCACAACTAAAGAAAATATTTGGTATATGAAAAACAATATTGAAATTTACATTAAAAAACGTCAATTTCAAACACTTTAAAAAATATTCAATAAATTCGCTATTCTGCTTTTTAAAATTGCATTTCAATATTGTAACACATTTTTTTTTCAAATGGTAAATAAATCCCGTAAAAAAAACTCAATTTTAAGATTAACAAAAATTTCAAATGTTGAAATTTAAGGGAAGAATTCGTACTTTTAGAGTCTAAAATTTGTAATATGGGAAATTGTAGAAAAAGTCGTGTGGTCTCGTCGAATTGTTAGGTTAAAGATATGATTTTATTGTTTAGAAAACAGGGTTTCACAAAACTAATGAATTATTTGGTGTATAAAAACACTAAAACATATCTTGAATTTAAATAAAAAAATACGATCGCAAGTTTGAACACACCTAAAACTAATAATAAAATCTTTTTTTAATAAAGTTTTGCACCAATTGACATTTCATAGTGGAGCATGACAGGCACATTAATTTTTCTCCTAGTTAAACCTGAAAGAGAGTGACCTGCTTAAAGATTCAAAGACAGCCATTCAATAAAAATTAAAATTGTCAAGATGTAAAAAACTATAAATCTGAGAAAAATCGGATTTTTAATTTCTTTAAAAAACTATAAATCTGAAAAAAATATTAATAAAGCCTATATATTTATTTGCGTTTTCAAAATCTATTAGACTGTAAAATATTTTTCTTTTCACATCTATGAAATATTTGGTATAAGATCTACAAATTACAAAAATAATGTTGAAATATTCATTAAAAAACGTCGCTTATATTCTCCAAGAACATCGGTCAAAAAATGAACCGGTTATCACTTTTCTGCTGTTTGAGGTCTCAAATAAGCATTTCATATGAAAGACAGGTTCATCAATATATTATTGTTTATTAACTAATATTTGCGTGAAGGTTTATACTCGCTCTAACTCTCAAGATTTTTTAATATTTAATAAAAAAATATAGTTGTTATTCTATAATAAAATGAAATTAGTGTTTTTAGTTCTACAAAATATGGACTAGTCAGTAAATAAAAGGTGTGTTGGTTTTGTCATCAAATCCCCCAATAGGGGAAAAAGCCTTAACGATAACAAATGGTGGTTTAGAATTACTGTCACGCGATATTGAGTTACGTACGCCAGCTATTATTCCCCGCGAGATTACTAATATGTTGTAATGTGAAATTTTTAAGAAAAAGCTAATATTTAGGAAGTGTATGCCATTTATTTATGTTAGATTTCTCTCAGAGATTTCAAATTTGGTAACGATGTCTTTATATATGGATAATTTGTGAGTGAAAAAGGTAACTCCTTTTGTTAATAATATACAATTAATCGCAGAGTTTGCTCTTCAAAATATATTGTGTTTAATGTACACCTATAAATATGGGTTCATCAAAAAATCTCTTTCGCGTGTTTTGAAGAATTGACAGTGTATATGGTTCATAGAAATATACACGTTTGTTTGCACACCATGATGAAATAAGCGCTCGTTAAAAACCGCGAATTTAAGAATTTACAAGAGTGTTAATCCTGTCCAGATGTTTGCCATGTAAAGGAAAAGATCGTACTAATTTAAGAGTTTCTAAATTTGTAATGTGTGATAATTTAAGAAAAAAGCGTAATTTTAGAGTTTAAAATTTCGTCTTCTCTAGAGATCACTTATAGGTTGTTTCCCAAGGAACCTATGAAGGATAGACTCTTTAATAAAATATTTTGGTAATATAAAACTCAAAATATTGGGAATTTCATTAAAAAAACGTCTATTTAAAGACAACTAATACTATTAATAAATTCACGATTTCTGCTTTTTGATAAATAGTTCATTCAAATAGAAACCCATTTAATTTTATTACAAATGACTTTAGAAAATTCCGATTTAATAAAAACTATTCAATTTTTAAGATTACCAAAATAATTTCATAATGTTGAAAATTTAGGAAAATAATCTTATCTTTTATAAGTTTCTATTTGAATTTGAATATATTATAAAGAAATAATGCGTAAATTTATATAAAGTTATATAAAATTTTTATTAAAACGTTTTCACAACTAATAGAATAATAATTTAGGTATATAATAAAAACAAAATAATTTGAAATTCATTAATATTTTAACATCTAAAATAACAATAAAATAACTGCTTAAGAAACGCTTTTTTCTTCTTTTTGAATAATTTCATTTATCAATAGAATACAACATTACTTTTTTCAACTAATTGCTTGATCATACTAAACTCGTTTTCGAAAACTCATATTTTAAGTATTACATAAATTAATTTCGAAATGGGTGAATTGTAAATTTATGGAAAAATAGTTTCAGGCTTTATATATTAAATATTAAGTATAATTTATAAGAATAAATGTGTACGTATTTTTAGAAGTTAGAAAGATTTTTTGTTATGTGTATTATGAAGTCCTTAAGATAACTAATGTGAAATATTTTGGTATGTAATAACACATATAGAAATGGTTTACATTTAAAAAAAAAGTATCAATTAAATAAATAGTTTAACTATTAAAACTATTTAATTTAAATTTACTATTTCTGCTTTTGAAATTTGTCATTTCAAATGAAACAATCAATTATTTTTTCTAATGCTGAAAATTCCGTATATATATACTCAATTTTAAGATTTAACATAAAATTAATTTCAAAATGTTGAATTTTAGGAAATATCGTACTTTTAATACTTTTTAAAGAGTTTTTACTAAAATTTTGTAAAATCTGAAAATTTTATAAGAGAAAATAAAAGTACTTAGTAAATTTTAGAGTTACAATTTTATGTTTATCTAAAACAGGTTTTCACAACTAAGGAAAATATTTGGTTATTATAAAATACCAAAATATGAATAAATTTCTATTAATAAAACGTCATTTAAGGTACACCTAATATACTTAATTAAATATATTATATTTTTTAGACTTTTTATGAAATTTTTCATTTCAATATGAAACACATTAATTTTTTCAAATGCTTGAAATACCGTTATGATCTGAAATTCAAGATATATAAAAATTAACCCAAAGCATATTTCAAATCTGTTCAAAAATTAAAGCAGATTGAGAATTTTATAAGAGTTCTAAATTCGTATAGTGAAAATTTAGGAAATTACTTATTAAAAATTTTCAGAAGTTATATAATTTATTTATATTAAAAACAATGACGTCAGGATTTAAATTCACGTTTGGAATCTAATTAGTGATATATAAATAAACAAATTATTGTAATATATTCATTAAATAACGTTCAATTTATTAAGACATCTAAAACCTATTAATAAATTCACGAACCGTTTGATAAGGAGAAAAATTGTTTAAAGATAAATGGCAGAGGTAGACAAACATACGGTAGGCTTGACCTGGCTACTCTTGTTTAAAAACCCTAATTTGTACTGAACCTCCATTATCCATAGAACATAGTTTCAAATGTAGGATGAAATTTAGAAATACGTTCTTTGCCCGTAGAGATTCTAAGTAATTCCGTAATATATAGCTCGAAAAAATTTTAATAGAAAAAGCGTAATTTCAGAAGTTAAAAATTTATTTTATATAAAACAGGTTTTCACAACTAATGTTATTACTATTTTGAGCCTCCTCTCCCAAAACAGTATATATTCGAATAAGTTTCGCATATATAAAAATAACGATCAATTTAAGACTACCTGATTTTTAAATTCAATTAATAAATCTTCTTTTGGGCTATTGTTTGATGAAATTGCATTTCGATAATAGATAATTACTTTAATATAAGCTCGCGCTAAGAATGAAGTATTACCGTTTAAAATTAACCTCACTTTCCTAAATTAGACCAAATTGATATATTAAGATATTGTTTGAATAAAGATAATATAGTGATAGTCCAACGTTTAAACTTTGTGGAGTTTTTAAATTTAGTTATATGTTTAATAGAATTTCAGTGGATAAAAAGCGTTAAGTTAGTATGTGTTATGAAATTGCATATCTAATACAATATGAGTTTTTGGCACAAGGTACATGTAGATCAAGAATCTTGTGATAATATAAAAACATATGGTCCTTTGAAAGTATTTCATTCACAAGGAAAGAGATAGCACTTGACTCTTACCAAAAGCGTGTAAATATTTCGGTGGATATCGTAAACTCCATAATCTCTTTCAGTATATTTGAGAAATTGACTTTTGGAATGGAAACATTGGTTTTTTCAAATGATGAAAATTACCGTTAAAATCAATTTTAAGATTTAACAAATACTTTCAAATAGTGAATATTTAGGAGATCGTACTGTGCAATACAAATTGGAATGGTGGACAATTTGTATTGTAGATAAATTGAGCTTTTAATAGGTATAGGTAATAAATGTGTTCCGCAGAAGTTGAAAAATTTTTTTAAAATATAACAAAGGCGTTTTTACACAACTATATAGAAATATTTGACCCATGCATATAATAAAAATAAACATTTATAATAAAAAAACTATAATCATTTTATAAAAAATTAAGATACGTCAATTTAAGACATCTAAAAACTATTAATAAATTAATTACTCCTTCGCTTTTTGAATTGCATTTTGCAGACTGTAGATAAGACGAAATTATAAATTTAATCTCTCTAACAGTAAATGCTGTGCAAATTATTACACGTTAATCTAAAGACAACATTCATTTTATAAGATCCCTTTACCAGAAAAAATAATTTGCCCAGAGAGTATGTTGAATTATTATGGAAAAGAATCCGTACTTTAGAGTTCTAAAATTGCTAAAGACGTGTAAGAGTGAAATTTAAGAATCGTTAATGTGTGAGAAGTTAAAATTTTTTATTTAAAAACAGGTTTTCAGAACTAATGAAATATTTGATATATCATAAAGACCACACCAAGAACTATTGATTCTTTTAACATTAAAATCGAAACAGTAACAATTTAGATAAGCCCCGGTAAAAACAGATTAATAAATTTCTCTTTTCTGCTTTTGAAATTGCATTTCAATTTGAAACACATTCTATTTTCAAATGCTGAAAGTACTAATTTTTAAAACTTAATTTTAAGATTAACCAAATAATTTCAAATGTTGATAAGTTTTTAGTGCGCCAAAAAAATTCGTTTACTTGTGTAGAGTGTCTAAATTTGTAAAACTCCGTGAAAAATTTTAAGAAAAAACGTAATTTAGAATGTTAAATTTTTATTAGTATAAAAATATGGTTTTCTGATAAAACAATTGACACCAAATATTTGGGTTGATGATATATAAACCAGAATTATTGAATATATTAATCTAAAAAAAATTGTCTAAATTTAAGACATCTAAAAATATCTATTAAAATTCACTTTATTTCAGGACGTTTATATGAAATGGCAGGTTCATAATGAAAGCACATTTGTTTTTTTCAAAGTATGACTGAAAATGACGTGCGTTAAAAAATCTAAAAATATTAATGACTTTAGCAAATAATTCCAAAATAGATTAAATTTTAGGAAAAATCCTTGAAGGTGAATTTTCTCTTCAAATAATATTCATACAATGATTAAGAGCTGAGTAAAAATTATAATTAGGTTATATGTAGTATTTAATTTTTCATGTATAAAGTTTTTCAAAATACTAATTTCAAGAAACTAGCATTTATTTGCAAAAAATATTTGAAATTATCATTAAAAAACGTATGCAAATTTATATGACAAATCATAGAAAACAACTACTATAATTGAATTGCACTTTCTAGCTTCTCGTTGAAATATGTCATGTCAGAGTCAACACATTATTTTAAATGCACTGAAACAAAACCGTTTGTAAAAATAAATTTTAAGATTTTACCAAAGATGATATCCAAAATGTTGAAATTTGTAGGATAACAATCTTTGACTTTAAATAAGATATCCTTTATTTCTCAAACTACTGAAAACTCTTTTATAATAAATGAAATTAATTCTTTTTCAATGTGAAAAATTTACTATTATTAAAGACAGGTTACTGAATATAAATTAGAAGAATATTTTGTGCTTTTATAAAAAATTAATTCTATTAATGGCCCATATCGATTGAATATACGGTAGTTTCGAACAATACAAGAAAATATGTAATGAATGAATTCTCTTGTCTGCTTTTTTGAAAAGTTTGCTTTCGAATGAAATCACTCTTTCATCCTGTTACAGTTCATAAATGTTGAAATCCAGATACATCGTTTAAACTTGCGCAATTTTTCAAGAGAATTAAAACTGAAATTTACATTTTCATAAATTTTTAAAATCTAAAACTGAAATTTAAGATTGCATAAATTCTAAAATGAATTAAAAGAAAATTTATATTGTCATAAATTTATGCATAATTAAAATTTTAAATTCATATATATTTTTCACAATGATCCACAGACGTATTACACATAAACTAATGATATAATGATTTTGTATAGTATAATAACCATCAAATATATTGATCCTATTTCTCATTACAAAAAGCCTCAAATTTAGGACAGCTTTAAAAATCTGTTAATAAATTACACTTTTCATATCTTTTTACTTAAATAGTTACTCCTCTCCCAAAATAGAATAGAACTCTACCTCTAATATTTTCAAATGCTGCACAAAACAATACCGCTCAATAAACCCAATAATTTTAAGATTTTACTAAATGATTTAAAATGTGCATAGTAGGCTGAATAATATAAGTGCGGTAGCTTTTAAGAAGTTCTAAATTCTTAAGTGTGTGTAAAAATTTTATAAGATAATCAGTCGTTCAATATAAACTTATCAGGAAGTTACTCAAAAATATTTTTATCTTAAGACTAGGTATCTTAAGACTATGAGCTAAGTTTGTATTAATAATTAATAGAACAAATCATTTCGTAATTTGTATAGATTAAGGAAACGTCATAATTCAGATCATCTCTCCAGAATAATATGAGTTAATAAATTCAACTTTTTATCAGACTAGCTTCTCTGAGTAATATACCTCGAGTCTATACGCTTTCAATAGAATACAACGGATTACTTATTACAACTCGTGCTGGAACAAATAACCTTTACAAAAAACCCAAAGTTGTTAAATTATAAAGCAGTACATTTTCAAGGATTTGAAATTGTAGAGGAAAAAAATACGTATACTTTAAGATGAGTTCATAAATTCGTAATGTCGAATATTTTAGATATAGAAGAAAAATAATTTTTTTTCTTTTATTTGTTAATGATTTTTTTTTGTATGTAGCCCCATAGTGTTTTTTACGAACGCTTAATTAAAATCTTTACCCACAAAAATTTACCAATTGGAATTTCATTAAAAAAAAACTTGTCTCAAATTGAATTACCGACACCCAAGGTTTAATACAATGTAATTAAAATTCCTGTGTGTATCTCGAAGCTGTTTATGTTGAAAAAATATGCGAAATCCACATATCTGTGCTGAAAATGAAACATGCAATATTAATATTTCAATGCTGAAAACTCACGTTACAAAAACTCAATTTTAAGATTTACCAAATAATTTCAAATGTTGAAAATTGAGTTTACAATAATCGTATTTTTTCAGCGTCCTCTAAGATTTTGCATGGTAAAATGATTTGTTGACATTTATATACTTTATTAAGTGCACAAAAACCCAATACAGTTGCGAGGATTTAAAATAACTCTATATTACTTAAATATACACAACGCCGAAAAGAAATAAGAAGTTGATGTTCCAGATCACTAATATTAAATAGCTCATTAAGGCTTAATAATTAAATGATCACCAATATTATAGATATGAAAATATTCGATTTGAGCAGTATAAACATCTAACTTTCTCTCAAGAAGCAACTCGCTCGTGACAAAAACATAATATTATTCTCTTTATCAGCCCTTTTTAGAACTATATAGAATTCGTTATCACCATGACCACCCTCTCCGGATTTGTCTTTATCTACAAATGATGAAGAAATACCCCGTTAAAAAACTCTCACTTTCTATATACGCTCTCAAGAATAATAGTATCAATATTTTGCATGGCGTCTATCCAAAGAAACAATCCAAATCGTCATATCTGTACTTCAATCTCAGTCTCTAAACATTATTGTATGTTGAAACATTTAAGATACAATAACGTGCGTAAATTTATTCATGAGACCTACGTTAAATATTTTTATGTGATCAAAGTTTACTCCACTCAATGAATATTTCCGGATATTATATAAACAACATCAATTTAGAATGCTATCAAGGAATTGTGTTACGTTATTAAAAATTAGGCGTCAACCTTTAAGACTTCTAAATTTTTACATTAATATTTTCTATAATTTCAAGTTTTTTTTGACAAAATATGGTCGATTTCAAATACCGCAACAATTAAATTTGTTGAACAATATGCTGAAAAATACTCCGTTAAAAACTCCCTTCGCCAAATTATAAAGGAAAATAGCTGCAAGAAGCATAATGTGAATTCAATTGTTTGTAATGTGAAATAAAGGAAAAATGCGATACTTAATCAAGAGTTCTAATTCGTATAATTGTAGATACATCTCCTTTTTGTAAAAGACCGTAATACTCTTTAGAAGATTATAGTCTAACATATCTCTTTTATTAAAAATACATGTTTGACAACTAAATGAAATATTTGGGTACGGTGTAGAGAGAGGCAAGGAATAATATCTATAATGTGTCATGAAAAAACGTCAATATTAGACACCTAAAACAATATAATAAATTCTCTATTTTCTGCTTCTTTGAAATGTGCATTTCAATGAGAACCAGCAAATTCTATTAATATCAAAAAAATGCTAAAAGTACACGACTTAAAACTCAATTTCTCAAAATTAACCAATAATTATACAACACAATGTACTCCGAACTAAATTAAAAGTAGAAATCATACCCGTTACCAGACATCATTATAGAGTTCTAATTATTCCATGTATATGTGGAAAATTTAAATCTAGGGATCGTAAAATTTTGAGAAGAAGTTAACTTCTTTTTATTGAATCTATGGCTTGTAGCATTTACTATAATATTTTTAGTATCATTTACAACAGGGATATTCCGCAACATTTAATATAAAAAGACGTCCTCATTTTTAAAGATACATCATAACGTATATATCTAAACTCTCACATCTTCTTTGGCAGGCTTAATTATGTTGTAAATAATTGACATTTCATCGGCCAAAACAAATTTATTTTCAAATGCTGATCAATACTACAGAGAGTATACAACACTACTCTTAGAACCGCATTTACCAAAATAATTTTCAAATGTTTGAAATTGCTAAGGAAAAAATCGTACTCTTTCAAGACCTTATAAAATATCCGTAAATGATTCGAAATCTTAATGCGAACTCGACACAGACGTAATTTATTAGAAAGATTTAATTTATCCTCATGCTATCTAGAAATACAGATTATCAAAAAAACTTATATGAAATATTTGGTTTTATATAAACAAAATTGAAAAATTTGTGGCGATAGTTAAAATTAAACAACCCTGTGACTCCTCTCAGATTCTAAGAGACACTATTCCAATAAATCACGTATATAATACACTTCACTTGTATATCAGCTTTTTTGAAAAATTTATGCCCATTCACATCGCAATGAAACAGCATAAACTATAATTACTCTTTTCTTCAAGTATGTGCGCCCCACGCTGGGAACAATACCGTTTAATAACACTCAATTTTAAAGTAGATATTTCTTGAAACATAATGAAGTCTTCAAAATGTTTATAATCAAAATAGGAGAATTTAGAAGAATACAGTCGAATACTAATATAAGAGTTTCGCATATTATTCGACTAATTATATGTAGACACCAAAATTTAAGAAAAAGAGTATGGTCAAAATACTAAAGAAAGTTTAAATATGATTTTTTAGATTAAAACAGGTTTTCACAAACTGAAGAATATATATTTCTGAGTCTTTACAACATAACAAAAAACCTTTATGTTGGAATTTCATTATAATAACTCGCGTCTAAATTTAAAGACATACCTTAATATACAATTTTATTACTTCTTCTTTTTGGTGTTTTGGAAAATTCGGCTGATTTCTAGATTCATAATGAAACACATATTTATTTCAAATGCCTGAAAAATACCGATAAAACTCGAAGTTTTAGATTAGCCCATAAATAATAATTCTCATAATTGTTGGATAATTTTATATTGGAGAAATACATCGGTACTTTGCTAACGAGTTCCTAAAATTAGTGTGAATTCGAATAAGTGGTGAATAATTTTTAAGAAAAAGCGTAATTTTAGAAGTAATTCTTATTTAATATCATAGACAGATTATCTAGTGATACGGTAATGAGATTAATATTCGTACTCTGTAAAAAAAACAAGTTATCTTTACCAAATGATATCATTACAAAGCGGTCAATATAAGACACCCTACAAAACAACGTTAAATAATAAATATATTAAATTCTCTCAAGAACCTCTCCTTTGCATTCTCTTCTTTCTTATCTTTTCCATAATAGATACTTTTTCCTAAATGATGAATAAACCGTTTTTACAAAACTCCATATTTTATGATTCTCTACAAACGTATATCATATTTCCATAACCTATGTGTCTCTATGATTTGGAAATAATAATATAGACTACTTTTAAGCGCTATCTAAATTTGAATAAAGTGCTGAAATAACATATATTAAGAACAGAAGCGTCATTATTATAGAAGTTTAAATTTTTATATATATAAAACTAAGTTTCTTTCACAACTAATTGAAATATTTGGTATATAAATACAACAATATATATTGACAAAACACTTCATTAATAAAAACGTCCATAAGACTCAACCTTAAAACTATTAAAATAAATTCACTTATTTTTCATCTTTTCTAAACATAGCAAAGTCATACTATTTGTTGATTATCTTTTTTAAAAAAGCTTAGTAAATCCTATTAATCCTGACTATATAATAATAATAAATACATGTCTAATTTTAAGATTTACCATAAATAATTTCAAATTGTTGATAAATATTATAGGATAGATAATATTGTACTTTTAAGAGTTTCTAAATTTTTGAGTTTTAATCCAGATTCGTGACTCAATATGCCAATTCTTTGGAAGTAGAAAGGTTTCGTTATTATTAAAGACAGGTTATTTATCACAACTATTGTGAAAAAACATATTTGCTTTATATAAAAAATCAAACATATTGAAAATTTCTATTAATATAAAATAATCGTCAATTTAAGTACTCCAGTAAAAAAACACTACTCTATTAGCATAGAAACATACTCTTTTCTGCTCTTTTGGCAAATTGCAATTATTCAAGTGGAAAACCACCTGTTTTTTATTATTACTATGCTGACTGAAAATACCGTTTAACAAAAACCTACTTCTCATTTTAGCTTTACAACAAATAATTTCCAAATAAAACCGAATTATCCGCAAATCAGTTTTACTTATTAGCGCCGTCTCTTATTGCTGATAACGTGAAAATTTAGTAACAAGCGTTAATTTTAGAAGTTAAAATTTATTATATTTTATAAAACTAAGGTAATTTTACAACACTATATAGAGTTTTTGGTTTTCTGTATAACAACAGAACGTCAGATTGAACCTCTTCATCTCTTAAAAAAAAGGTTCAATTTAAGCACCATAACTCATAATACTATTATAATATAAATTCTACTATTCTCTGAACTTTTATATGTGAAATATATTGACAAATTCTCAATATGAATACACTACTCTACTCTCTCAAAATTGGTGTCTTCAGTTAATAATACCTCGTTAAAGCTTCATTATAAAGAGTGTTGATCATACTTCTTCATTTTCAAATGTGTGTACTATGAAAGTTAGTCCAGACTCAGCTCCTAATTTTCAAAACACTAATTTGGTTATCCGTTGAAAATCTTAAGAACAAAAGTCTGCTAGATTTTGAGAAGTTAATAAATTTTGTATATAAAATATAGTACAACATAACTAATTGATATCTCTCTGGTATAGACATTCTTCCCGAAATTCCAATGCTAACGTACGTCAGGTAATCTTGCATCTATTCAATCAGTTCATATTTACGACACACCATAATACTCTCTACACTTGTTAACTTTTTCACGCTTCTTGTTAAGTATTTGTCATTCAATAAAAAACACATATAATTGCGCTTATCAAATGCTGCAAAAATAAACAAGCGTTAAAAAAACCTTAATATAAGCTATTAACCACGATCCAAAGTTTAAAACGTCTGACGCAAATTTACGGACGAAATAACTCGACTTATTATAAGCCATGTTTATCTAATATGAATATACTCAAATGATGTATGAATCATAATTTAGAAAGAATATTATAAAACGTAATACTTTATGACAATCGGTTTTGTAAATTTATTTCTATTAAAAACAAAATTTTGTAAAACTAATGCAAAATATTTAGCAGTAATATATATATACTAACAAATATTGAAATTGTACATACTTTAAAAAACGCTCTCACGATTCTTTAAGATTGAGTCTAAATTCTCTATTAACTAAAATTGTACACTCTAAGACTTTTTGAAATTGCATTTCAGTAAAACACATGACCTATGATTATATTATTGTTCTTTACAAATGTAGAAAATACACGGTAAAAGACTCCAATTCTGTGTAAGACTCTTATCACAATAAATCTTACACTAATAATGGGTTGAGGCATATTAATAATATAAATATATAAATCAGATACTATTTTAAATGATTTTTATTTAATTCTTTGTATATATTATCAGTATTTGAAAATTATATATAAAATGTTTATGTGTGTGTCGAAGCCTAATAAATTTCTTTTTATATTAAAAATCAGGAGTCTAATTTTCACCTCACTTAATAGTATATTTATTTTGGTCATATCAACTACCAAATATGAAAATATTTCATTAAAAAACGCAATTTTAGTGAACTGTTAAAATCAATATAATTAAATTCTCTTTTTTCATGCTTTTATGAAACTTGACTATTATTTTATATAGCCAGAACACATAAATTATATTTACATAATTGCCTATTGATATAATTCCATACATTTCTACGCGGTATAAAAAACTCATATTTATATAAAAAGATTATTACAAATTAATTCAAACGTGGTTCCAAACACATTTAGGTCAAAATGAGGTCAAACTTTTCAAATATAGAGTTCAAAATTTAGTTCATAATCGAGGTGAATAATAATTTAAGGAAAAAAGTAATAGTGATATTTATCAGGTGAAAAGATTTAAATTTTCTATTATTATTATTTAAAATCAAGGGGTTTCTATAAATAAATAATGACAATAAAATTGGAAATAATATAATTTAAATTAGAGTATCCTATACAAGATAATCTCAATATACTACATAAATATCTACTCATAAAATAAGATTACTAACACAATAATTGTATAATATAATAAATAATCACATATTTAAGAGCATCATATATATACACCATATCTAATAAATATCCACTTTTCGCCAAACTTTTATTGAACAATTGCCATAAGTTCTCACATGATCAACCACACAACCACTTATTTTTCTAAATTTGAACCGCAGAATGATCGTTAAAAACCTAATTTTTAAGACTTCTCTACCAATAAATTTGGTAAAGAATGTATGAGGTTTATAACAGGGATAAATTCAGTGCTCCGCGCATACGAGTTTTAAGACGATGTTCAATAAAAGTCGTCAATTGTGAATGAAAATTTTAAGTAGAAAAGCTATCTTGTGAATAGAAGATTAAAATAATTGTCTATATCCTAAAGCAGGTTTTCAAAAGTAATGAACCTTTTGGTATATAAAAACAAATATTGCCATTTATCATAATAGTAGAGCGACTTTCTCAATTCGTCAGACATTCTGAATTTTATTAATTAAAAAGATATTCCCTCTATATCAACCCAGCGGAAAATCATAATAATGAGATTGATAAAACCATTGATTTTTCAAATCCGCCTCGTGCGCTTCCGCATTAAACACCAAACACTCTGCCAATTTATAATGGGAAATTCCCATCACTGAACTTTTTGAATTGTTGGAATATCTATTTCACCGTGATGGAACTACTCTTAGCTTTGAAGGAGTAATTCTAAATTGGTCCAGCACCTATACATAATGCATGACTAACATTATTCAAGAAAAGCCTGCCATTCACTCGTTTCTAACTTATTTTTATGAAAGTGTTTACAAATCTCTTTTTTATCTAATAATAACAGCCTTTTCACAACTTGTAACAATGAATCTTATTATTTTTGCGACTATACTTATTAGAACTTACATAACATAATATTTTGGATGATCAAATTCTCCACATATATTTATATAAAAACCGTTTCCCTTTTAAGCACACCTATACACAACCAAATATACAAAATACACCTGGCCACCTTCTTTGAAATCTGCATTTCACAATGAAAACACATTTCTATTTTCAATGACTGGAACCTGTACTACGGTTAAACTATCCAATATATCTCAAGACTCTCTCAACACACCAAATCAGTTCAATGTATGAATACAAAAATAAATCATAAGTTTAGGAAAAACTACTACTCACAAATTTAAGACTTCCTGACATTTTGTTTAAAATGGTGAAGAATATTTTCACAATTACCGTAATTTTAGAAGTTTAAATTTATTATAATGATCAAAACTAGGTTTACAAAAATACTACTAAATCGAGATAAATCTTTTCATTATAGGTTAATCTCATAAAAACTAAACTATATATATATGAAATTCTCTCTTTTATATCTCACAAAAATACACGTCCTCCTCTGATAATTACAGAAGTTCCATCCTCATAATTTATCAAACTAATTTTTCAATACATACTTCACTATTTCAGACTTTTTTGATAAATTGCATTCGCAGATAAGATTATGCATACATATTGACAATATAATTTTTTGCTACTTATGCTGAAATAATATCGCCGTGCTTAAAACTCAAATTATCTACATGACTATCATCAGAATAAATAGTTCTCAAAAATGTTATGTAAAATTATACGGAAAAATCGCTTGTGTTTTAGAGATATAGTCTCTAAATTCGTGATAATAGATGAAATGTAAGAAAAAGCCCTCTATACATTGTATAGTATAGACCAGCAAGATCTAACTTCCTCTCTAGATTAAAACATGGTTTACTCTCTCTCACAGTCAAACTAATAAGAAGTATTTTATATGGTTATAAAAACAAATATGTTTCAAATTCCAAAAAGAACACGGCATTTTTCGACATGCCATCCAAAAACTAATTAACTATAAATTATACTCTCTCTCTCGCTCTTTGAAATTGCATTTCAATTAAACACATTTTTTTTCAAATGCTAGAAAATACCTTTAAAAACCCAATATTATTAATATTTACCAAGACGTAATTTATCCGAATATGTGTTAAACATTATGTTGGATCAACAATCGTACCTTAATATATCAGGTTCTTGATCCTCTCTCCTATAATTTTATGATAGAACGTGGAAGCTAACATATCTGTATATTTGAATGTTAGCGTAACTGTTCTTAGAAGTTTTAACAATTTTTATGATTAAAACAGGTTTTCACAACTATTACATAATATCAACAGAGTAATACTATTAAATTTCCCCATGAAAATTAATTTGCGTAGTCATTATTAAAATTAACATAAATATTTCAAGTATTTTTACTTAAAAAAACGTTAACTTTAGACACCTAAAACAACTCTTATCTCCTCTCTCTTACTTTCCCATCCTTCTTCTCGAGCCCGTTTTTATATGAAATTAGACATTTCAACGATGTACACAACACCTATTATTTTTCTCAAATGCTGAAATATATCCCGTATAAAATACATTCTACAATATTTAAGAATTTACCAAATTAAATTTCTCAAATGTTTGAAATTTAGGAAATAATCGTACTTTTAGATTCTAATATTAGATGATTTTTAAAAAAAATGCTTGCTTTAAAAAATGAGCGTTTAATTTTCTGTGTTGTTAAAAATCTATTTATTATTAACAGTGTTTGCATAAACTAATGAATATATATTGGTATATAAAAACAGATATTGAACATTTCATTATATAATAATCTAGTATTCAATATTTTTAATGAGATACACTATCAACTAAAGTACCTTAAATTATAAATTCGCTTTTCTGCTTTTTTGATATTGCATTATATTTCAAATGAAAACACATTATTTTTTTTTCAAATCCTGTAAATAATACGTAAATCATCAATTTTAAGATTGAACTCAAATAATTTCATAAATGTTGAAATTTAATAGCAAAAATTCAGTACTTATATTATAGTTTCTCATTATAGGCAGATTCTGTAAGACGTGAAAATTTTGAAGTGATTAGAATTAGGCGTTTTTAGGATTTTTGTGATATTGTTTAAAATTTTTATTAAACAGGTTTTCACAACTAATGAAATATATATTAAAAGGTATATATAAAAACAAATATTGATATTTCTCGTTAAAAGAACGGTCTCTCAAATTATAGACTGACACCTACACCCCAACCGTGATTAAGAGGAATTATTTGCTTAGCCTGCTTTTTGAGAGATCCGCCTATTTCATTATGAAACAGCTATTATCTTTTTTTCAAATGCTGAAATACCGTTAAAATTTCAAAATTTTGAAGGATTTACAAAATTAATTTCAAAATGTGGAATAGTTAGGAAGAGTCGTACTTTTAAGAGTTTCAAATGTTGATTAATGTGAGATATTGTATAAAGAAAATAAGTACGTAATATTATGAATGTTAGAAAATTTGTATTAATATTAGTAAAACTTATAAATTGAGTTTTTGTTACAACACAATGAAATATATCTCTGGTTAGAATAAAAACAGAAGCATATATTGAATTATGTTTCATGAAAAACGTTCAATTATTTAAGACAGCTGAATAATCTGCTCTGAAATTAAATCAATATTTCTGCCTAGAGAAAAAATTCCATTGCAATGAAACACATTATATTTGGAAATGCTGAAAATACACGGTTAAAAACTCATCTTTAAGATTTACCAAATAAAAATTTGTCAAATGTTGATAAGATTTAGGAAAAATTAATTAAGCACGTAGAACATTGTGTAATTGTGGAAAATTTTAAGAAAAAAAATGTTTTTTTTGAATTTATTTTTAAAGAGAAAAGGTATGAAAGTTCTGTGTTATTTAAAAAACAGGGATTTTCACAAACTAAGTGAAATGATTTGGTATATAAAAACAAATATTGAGAGATTTCATTAATTAACGCGATGCAATTAAGGACACAAAAAATGTGATTAGTGGTGAATTCTAAACATCTCTCCCTCTTCTTGCTTTCGATTGAAATTGCATTTCATATTAAGAAAACACAATTTTCAAGCAAGGGAGATAAAACGTGAAAAACTCAATAATTTAAGGGGATTTAACAAATAAATGTGTCTTATCTTTTTCATTATGAAATTCATATGCAGAATATGGGCGAGTTGCGGTTAAAAAATTGATTCGTAATCGTGTTTAAGAAATTTGATAGATAAAAAGTGCGTAATTTTAGAATGTTAATTATTTTTTGATTAAAACTAGTTATTACATCACGATGATCTATAATTAGATGATTTGGATATTATAAAAACATAAAAGGATAAATTATGAAATTTCATTAAAAAAAGTTCAATTTAAAGACACCTAAAAACTTATTAATAATTTACTTTTTCTGCTTTTTGAAATTGCATTTCAATGAACACTATTTTTTCCAATGGCTGAAAATACCGTTAAAACTCAATTTTAAGATTAACAACATAATTTCAAATGTTGAAATTTAGGAAAATCCGTACTTTTAAAGAGTTCTAAAATTTGTAATGTGAAAATTTAAGAAAAAGGCGTAAATTTTAGAAGTATGGAAATTGTTGTTTAATTCATTAATGGTTTTCACGTTACTAATGAAAATATTGTATTATAAAACAAATATGAATCTTCATTAAAAACGTTCAATTTAAGGTACATACGGATCAATATAAACTAGTTAATAAGATTATAACTATTTCTGCTTTTTTTTGAATATCATTTCAATGAAACACGATTTTGGATTTAATTTTTCAATTGATTGCGCGGATACCAAATATCCGTTAAACATGATATGCTTATGGGTTTTAATGATTTAACAATAATTTCAAATGTTTTGAAATAAAAGTTTTGAGGGAAATTCGTACTGTTTAAGGGTGTCTAAATTATTATAGTAATGATGAAATTTTTAAGAAAAAGCGTTAGATTTAGGAATAGTCGTGATAATTTTTTTATATATTACAACAGGCTTTCACAACTAATGAAAAGTTCATGTAGAGTAAGTTAGTACATAATCAAAAGTATTGAAATTCCTTAATTTCAAAATTAAACTTCTCAATTGTAGGGAGCACCTATAGAGAAACCAGATAATTGATAGATTTCTCTTTCAGCTTATGTTGATATCAATTGCTTATTTGATATGCAAAACACTATTTCTTTTTTTTTCAAATGCAAAATAATAGATACCTCTTTGAAGAATTTTGCCGCTTAATTATTGTGAAAGACACTTGTATGTATACAGGACTCATTCAATGTATGAAAACTTGAAGGAAAAAAATCGAGTATTTATAAGAAGTTCTAAATACTTGTATGTGGAGTTGAAAATTTAATGAAAAAAAGACGTTAATTTTAGAAGCTCAATTCTGTTTCTTTTATTTAAAACAGGATATTCTCAGGGTGGCTAATGAATTTTGGTGATTGTTAAAAACAAATATTGAAAATTTTCATTACATAGAACGTCTAGAATTGTTTGGTCTTTTCGAAACTTAAAATTGAAGTAAATTCTCTATATTTACAATTTTAATTTCATATCTTCGAATTGAAACACATATCTATTTTTTTTCAAATGCTTGAAAATTATACCTCGTTTAGGAGACTCTAGAATATTTTAAGATTTGAGCTAAATTATATAATGTTTTGCAAATGTGTGACATTTAGGAAAAATCGTACTTTTGAAGAGTTCGTTCCGAATTAGTTTGTAAATGTTGGATAATGGGAAAAAAGCGGCGTTATTTTAGAAGTTAAAACGTTTTTTAGTTAAAAGAAGACTTTGTTTAAACACTCCATGTTAGTTAAATAGTGATAAAAACAAATATTGAAATTTCTTATAGCAAGTGAAACTGTGCATATAAAAATTAAAGGACCACCTTAAAACTATTAAAGTTGGTTTCTGCTATTGTCTCAGACGCTTTTTTTGAGTGGTATGAGTCATTTCAAAAGTTATAACATTGTTTTTTTTCTCAAATGATGAAATACCGTTAAAAACTCAATTTTTAAGGCTTAACAAATAATTTCAAATGTTGAAATTTTAGAGAAAACCGCGATCTTGACTAAGTCAGTTTCTAAATTATGGACTGTGTAAATTTAGAAAAAGCGTAATTTTAGAGTTAAATTTTTTATATTAAATAAACGGTTTTCACAACTAATGAAGTATTGTTATAAAAACAAATATTGAAAATTTTCATTAAGATACAACAACAGGTACAATTAGCTCAATTACACCATAAACTATTAATAAATTTTCACTTTTTGCCTTTTTATCAGCCAATGTACAGTATTATCTTTTCAAAATGCTGAAAACAATACGTTAAAAACTCAATTTTAGATTTATACCATTTAATTTCAAATGATTTGAAAATTTAGGAAAAAAATCGTACTTAAGGAAGTGTACATATACAAACTAAATACATACGTTGATAATGTGTGAATCTATTAAAGAAAGCGTAATTTTAGAAGTTAAGTATGTGTTTTTTTGTGATAAAGCAGAGGTTGATTCATCACTACATTGGATGTGAATGTATTTGTATATTGGTGTTTGAGAAGCTTGGAACAACAAATGTGTGATAGATAAATTTCATTAAAAACGTCACTTTAAGATAATTACAAATGAATATATTTATTATTAAATTTCACCCATTTTCTGCTTTTTTGAATATGTTGATGGCGACGCTTCAGCACGTGGAACACTTTTTGTGTGTCATTGCTGAATAATTGTAGTCGTGGTGTTATTGATAAACTCAGATGTGTTTGTGTTAGAGTTAATAACTCTCAATAGTATTTTTAGATGGATGTTCTGAAGGAATCTTTTGGTGGATTAAGAGGTGAAGCCTGGGTCTGTTACTGTTATGGAAGTAGATGTTCTTATTCCGAATTGTTTGTGTAATTGTGTGTGATGGGAATTTTTAAAGAAAAAGCGTATTTTTAGAAGTTAACATTTTTTTTTTATTATAACATTTTTTTAAAACCAACTTAAAAAAAAAATTTTGGTTATATATAAAAAACAAATATTGGAAAATCATTCTTCTGCATCTCTAATTCATACCTATACATTAGAATCAAATTCGTGATTTATTCTGGAGAATTGATTTCTGACTTTTTGAAATAGCATTTAATGAATACACATCTTATTTTTATCTAATGCTTAGGATAATTCCTATATACATATTCGTCTAATAGGAATTTCGTATAATTACATAAATTTATCATTAATACTGGTAGAAATTTACAAAATGTAATACTAAATAAATAAATTTAAGTTTTACCTTGTATTATTTTGTAATTAATAAACTTTGTGAATAAAAGATAGGCAGTTTAGTTCTGTAGATGTTATCCACAATATAGTTGTTAATCCCAGTCCAGAGTTAATCAATTTCCAACGTGAAATGATTTAAAAAGTTTTGAATAAAAAATTCTTGAATTCCATTATTCTCATTTGAACTATTGTTCAGAAAAAAACATATTCAATAAATTGCTACTACTTTGGCTCTAAACTGTAGACTAGAGAGGTCGTTAACTATGTAAGTACCAAGTTGCTAGAGCTTTTTAGAGATAGGACAATGTACTAGATCTTTTTGAGATATTAACAAGATCATAGAGCCGTGCACTTACATTATAATATTGTCTTTTTCCCGGAAAGGGCAACTAAATATCTTGTCTTAATTGAACTGATACGTATTTAAAATCCCTTCAATAATTTTTTAACTTCCTCCTCCTCTAACCTTTTTCTCATGGCAAATAGAATGTCAGAGGTCTTGTATCTTATCAATTCTTTGGCTATAAAATTTAACTAATGCTGTGTTACATTCATTGTCCCTGGAATATCTGTGAAGAATATTTACAATCTTTCATTACCCACGCTAGCTACTCCTTTTCCTTGTGTCCAACAAACTTCACAATCTTCACATCATCTATACACTTTATTGATTATCGGTTAATTTATTTTATTTGTCCTTCATTCATTTAAACACATTTGCTCTCTAAATTATCAATCACTATTGCACTTTTGGCTTTGAGATGGTGCTTATCAAGCGTTCTCCTCAGATCCACCTGAGATCTGCTTCGTTGGGTTCACTCCGTTGCCTCTGTGTCTTTTTAAGTTTCTAAAGATGGTGCCTGGGCTTATTTGTGAGAGAGCTTTGGATGTAATTTGATATATTAAATTTTAGAAGTATTTTAAGTATGAAATTGTTTGGGTCAGTAGTGATAATCAACTGCAAATGTGTATGCAGTATGCTGCACAAGATGAAAAGGTAATTAAGTCTGTGATATCTTTCGAGGCATATGTTTATGAACAAATGCTTGCGGTAAAATGAGTTGTTAACGTAATGAGGTATGTCAATGACGGGATATGGGTAAAATTTGAGCCTATTGGATAGTTTAGTTTTTAGATGAAAATTTCTTACACATTGTTAAAGGATGTCTACTAAACATTAATCTACCAAATTATTTTAATATTATATGAAATATATTATAATAATAATGATTTATAATTTTCACTGGTGTTTTGTGTGGGCTTAAAAAAAAATTAACAAATATTTATGAGACAATAAAGGCAAAGATTGTCAAAATAAGAAGAACATTTGATTTCAGAAGATTGTGGATACAGGAAAAGCTGTATTTATAAGCACCCAAGGATAGACATTGAAATAATAGAAGAGATATTAGAGAAGAATTCTAGAATTACAGAAAAAGTGTTAGGCATTCTTGAAGAGATTTGAAATAGGAGTATTTACTAGGAAAGTAAATTATACATTATATAATTAACTTTTCTAAATTTTATATACAATTTTTGTAAATAATGTATTAGTAAATTTGAAATGTAAATTATAAATTTGTCTGAGTGTATAATTGCATCAAAATATTGTGTATGAAAGTCAAACATGAAAATTAAACAGAAAGATAATAAAAAACTGCTACAGGCCACAAAGATTAGTGAAAAGTGTGGATCTGAGCGAAGATATTATAAAGATTGCATATACAAGGTACTTGGAGGATTCTCATATTTACCGAAAATGAAAACGAACTTGAAGACTTAAGTCATGAAAACCTTGAAGGTCAAAGATCAAGGGTAGATGGAGAAAAGCTATAC
The DNA here is from genome assembly GCA_015478945.1 of Trachelipus rathkii. Lineage (NCBI taxonomy): Eukaryota > Metazoa > Arthropoda > Malacostraca > Isopoda > Trachelipodidae > Trachelipus > Trachelipus rathkii. The sequence continues at coordinate 27,800 of JABUQX010088664.1, forward strand.
AAGAATTTTGACGGAATATAAAGAAATAACGTGAAGACTTAAAGAGTCAAGAAATCCTTAAAGGTCAAAGGTCAAAGGTCATAGGTCAAAAAAGGTCAAAGATCAAAGGTAGAAGGAAAAAAGCTATACAAGAATTTTTGACAGAATATAAAGAGAATTGAAATTCGAAAACAAAAATTGTTTTAGACGAGGAAGTAAAATTAACACAAGAGAAAGACAGTTTAAAAAAATAGTTCATGATCAAACCGAAATTAAGAGAGAAGGTACTTGCTGACATCACCATTCAATAATGTGAAAGAAGGTGATAACTCCAATAATAATAATAATGATAATAATAATAATAATAATAATAACATAATAATAATAAAATAATAACACTATCATACATGAGTAGTATATCAAAATAACCATTAATACACTCATAATTCAAACAACACCAAAATTGAGCCACTCTGAAAAAGAGATAAATTGCATATCTTTATAATTAATCAGTGTAGGTACAATTGAATACTTATCTTACTATAAATATTATATTACTATTTATAGTATATAATATAATAATCATAAATAATAATAAAATAAATAATCAATAATAATCCATACACTCACCTAGGTATCTCATATCACATGTAACTGAATAGCTCAATAAACTCACTATGAATACAATAATATATTAATTTGGTCTCACGAGAGAGAGTATATAGATATATCAAATATATAGAATAGTAAAAAATTTTTGGTAAATTTTTTAATACTATTCAATAATAATAATAATACACTTGGTATCAGTCCGCCTACTCAGAAGTAAACAATCTTCCATGCCTATTCATTATATATGAATATACTCATTCTAACATTTACTACTCTCATATTTCAGCTCCAGCATTATCAACTCATAACGCCTTGTACGCTTAATTACCATCTCAATAGTACACACAGGAGCAAGTCGTATTTTTTTAGCTCTTGTGATTGCTCTAACGTCTCTCGTGTCATCATACGCTCTATATCATATTAGCTATTATTATCTAATTCTCTATTTATTTTTGAATTAGAGAAGTGAGAGCATCCAGAGCCAACTATAGTCGAACAGTTGAATCTCAAACGCATAAGTAGATGGTGAGTCGCGCGGACAGGAAATAGAGCTATATTTAATTAGTATTACATAATACTCAAGTTGTTTAACTCCTATATTAGTTTATATTACTTCTTTAGATAGTAGAATTTCTATAATAAGTCTAGCTTCACTTTTGCCTCCAAAGATGAACCGAAGATTCTGCTGTTATCAGGATGCTATCGATATCCCGATACTCATTAGCTACTTTATCAAATTCATTAAATATATCTCCCATAGTGTGCTATATAATCTGATTTCTAAAATCTTTTTATACACTCATGGTCCTACAAGATATTAACAAGCCAATCCCCATTTCAATAATACTATAGTTAAATAACTTATTAATTTGTTGTTAAAACACCTATGGTGAATATAGTAAATTTAACTTTAAAACACTTTTTATTTAACTAAATTATAAAAATTCATTATGCCACTTATACTATGCCCACCTACAAGAAGTTTATCAAAAAATACATATCGACACACCTTTATGTATAAATAGCTTTCTAACTATTCCTACTATGAGGTAGTGAGACTAACTTTTATTTGGTTGCATATTACTGACAATAACTTTAAGTATAACTACTATTGCTATATTTATAAGTATTCCCTGTTTTATTTTGAAACTTAGAAATTACTACATAGGCACTAAGATAAGAGTTGGACTACCCAGCTCTGAATAATAACCCTTAGTATGTGGAGACTAAATATATCACCACTCTATTAACTAGTTATCATACTACATAATGACTTATTGGCCATAAATTTAGTATTTAGTTATAACACTAACTGTTTTTCAATTTCCACAAATACCATCTCTTTTAATTAGAATTCATATCTTAGTGATTTGGCTCTCACCCACCTATATCAGTGATCCATATAGTGGGATTATTAATATATCAGCTTTATATATTAATATATATTATATATATATATATATATTATATATATATATATGTAGTATATATATTATAATATATATATATACTAATATATATATATATATTATATATATATATATTAATAATATTATTATTATATAATTATATATATATATATAATAGTATTATAATTATTATAATTAGATATAATATATAATATAGTATATAATATTATATATATAATATATATTTTATATATAATATATATATACATATTAATATATATATATTAATAATATTAATAAATATATATTATATATATATATATATATATATTATAATATATATTAATATAATTAATATATATATTATATATACCTATATATATATATAATTAATATTTTATATATATATATTATTAATATATATATATATATATATATTATATATATATATATATATTATATATATATATATCAGTGGCGTAGGACGATGGACATTATTTATTATTATCAAGCAGTCATCGCTTCAGTTCCAGGTTCCCTATTTCGTCATTATATAGTATATACTATATATACAGAGTATATATTAATATATATATATATTATATATATAGTATAATAATAATTAAAAAATAATATAATTAATAATAATAATTATAATTAATTAAATATAATATATATAATTATATATTAAATAGCACTTTCAAATAGTAGTTGATTCCATTATAATATCATTATAATTATTAATTTCAAACGAAAACTTAAATTATTTATTAGCTCACAGACGCATAATGAATCAAATATTACGTTTATTGGAGTACATATTATAATATATCAATATATGAGGGAGATATTCAGTCAGAACAATATATTAAGATGAATATGTACTTCTGTATACTATTATAATGGATATTATTATAATCAATTATATATATATCATCTATTTACTAAAATTATTTATAATTGTTTGAAGTATGTAAACTAATTATATTAAATTAATAATAATAATTGAATTATATATTATATAGTGCTTGCAATTGATCCGAATACATATATTTGAGATTACCTATGGGAGTACATGTTTAATTATTTAATTAGTTATTAATTTTAATTGATCCGCTTTTTTACAAGAGCATATATATATATATATACTATAATTATATATATATATAATATATTAATTAAATATAATAATTATATTATATATATATATATAATATATAAAAATAATTTATATAAATATTATATATATATATTATTAAATTTAATATAGTTATCATTAAAGTAATCATATATTTTTAAATATTGCCAAATAAAATAAATATTATATATAATATTATATAGTAAAAATATTGATAAAATATAATAATGAATATATTTATATAAAAGTGATATTTAGATTGATTAATTTTTTATCTCATCTGAGTCTAAGTATTAATTACAATGAAAGAATCAATAGATGACTGGACGCTTCGCCACTGGATATATTTATTATATATATATATTTATATATATAATATATATAATTTATATATATATAAATATATATATATGTTTATAATAGATTCTAATTTTAATGCCAAATATTATAAAAATTTATAATATTAAAATATATATAATATTATATATTAATATATATATAATATATATATATATATATATATATATATATTTAATATATATATATATATATATATATATATATATATATATATATATATATTAAATATATGTATATATTATATATAATATTAATATATAATATTATTATAATATATTATATATAATAATATAATTAATTATATTATTATAATTATTATATATATTATATAATATTATAATATATATTAATATATATATATATATATATTAATTAATATATTAAATACTATATTAATATATATATAATTTAATTAATATACAATTTATTAATACATATAACTCCCGTGGCAAACCATTCCAAAATATTATACAACCCTTATTGCTGAAATGAATGCTTATTCTTATATTTATAAGATGCATGCTTTCCTTCTATAATATTACTGTATATATGTATACCCACTATGGTTATCTCTCTTACTCAGTCTACTAGTTGACTCTACCTAATATGGAAGAATTTATTATATGATCTCTGAATTATAAATTCAATATTAGATGTAAAATTTATATGTTATTAGACTTTGATATCAATATCTCACTCATTATGTAAGAAATCCCTTTCATACAGAAAATCACATTCCTAACTCCTTTACAGTAGCTACTTACTCTTACATAGTTATTCTTACCCTCAACCTACAGTAAATCATCCTTGTTTGCTTACTATAGCGTTTAGTCACTTCACTATCTCTCTCTATCTCTTCATATCTCACTCTCATCTATCTATATATTCTATCAATGTATATATCTCATCATCTCGTATATCTCGATATCACTATATCACTTACTATACCATATATCTCATCTCATCTCTTCTCTTCTTCTCTCACTATCTATCTATCTCTCTATCTCTCTCTTCTCTTGCATTATAGTAACAGTATCTTAAGCGCAAAATAAAAGTTTTAGAAAGGAAAAAGAGTAAATAATGTTGACATCATAATTATATGTCATTAATAAATCTTAAAAACTAATTATACCAATAATACTTATATTTTCTTTGCTCTTGTTAATAACAACATTGCGAGATTTATTTAAATGAGCACTATATATACAGCATCTTAATTAGCTATTTATTCGTTATTTGCTTATCCAAATAACACTTGTATTATAGACTACTTTCCAATTACTATTAGAGCTATATAATCACACCTATATAAATCTTTTTCTTATTTAGGTACCACAAGACTCTAATTTTGACCCACTCAACAGTCTATTTTATTTCTGAGCTCACTGAGACAACAGTGTTTTGCTCTGTTGTGAGAACACCACACTATTGACTGAATCACAACAACACCAGCAGACATTATAAAACATCAAATTTAAAACTACTGATCACATTGAATATGATGAGACGTCGAGACGACACAATGAAGACGTGATAATCTCAACATCTCGAGGGTTTGAAGTTATCTATAATAAGCGAACCAGTTAAACGAGTTCGTCATCATCATTTCCTCCACACCGTTAGCTGGTTGCGAAAAAACCATCAGATTTTCTCGGCTGAGCTTAAGTAACGGAGTAACGCGGAATCTGCTAGACTCCAAAACTTTCTCATGGAGTCAATTTTATCCCGTGGTGATTGCATATATATTTCATTAATATATATAAGGAACAATAGTGGCTCAAGCACTGAACCTCTTTAAGTGAGTTTAACTTACACTATATATATACTTGAGTATATATATTATTAGTCAATTTTACTCCTAAGCAGTAATTTTTTATTTACAGCCTTTTAAAAATGTGACTATCTCCATAGCCAACATACCTATACACACATTATTATACACCTAACACTATTAACACGCCTTCTCAATCCTCCTCACGTCTAAACCACTCCCAAAAACAAAACATCGAGCTTCATTTAATTATATGATAATATATATATATAATATATAATATAATACTAAATATATGTTTATTTAATGTAAAGTGACCCTATATTAAGTAACCACTACAACAAGGAATCTAAGCAGCTCAGACATAATCACTATCTAAGGTATTGTAAAAATACTAATCACTCCTCATGAGTGGGTCTCATAGGGTGCATACTTATTTAGAGATTATTGTTCGAATATTGTTTAAGATATAAAAACCGCAATCACTTGTTATGAACAATGTAAAATATAAATAATAAAAAGATTATACTACTACTACTTAAAATGTAAAATTAGGAAATATTGAATGTAACTGTGAGTACTAGAAATGGAGTTACTATAATAGTCTGAAAGGTACAATATCAATATGAAGATAGGGTGAATATCAGATTATTATTAGTGGAGCGCATGGGCGATGGCAAGAAATATTTCCAGAATTTGAGGAGGATCTACCGATGACATGTAGGTGGCTTTGTGATTGATATTGGAGTGTGCCCTGAAGAGAGTTGTCGCTCTAAACCAAGTATCACCATATATATATTTACATTATATATCGAGTTGACAAAGCTAAGCTTTTCTCACCTAGTGTAGTAAGTGTAGAATGAGACCACTCACTAATATGTATTCGGCTTAATAATTTCTCTCATAAGTATAGTTCAGCATCTCGCTGATCATATATTATTATGGCTCTCACAAGCACTCCTGACCAGTAAGTAATAATACAAGAAGCTCATGGTCGGAGAGGCAGTGATAAATGACTATAAGATTAAGAATGGATAAGTCACCGCTTTGTCGAATGGCATCCGTGAGGTGCCTATAAGTAGAGTTAAATAGTGATAGTGAGAGAGGGATATATATATAGAGGAGGTATGATATTAGTGGAGTAAAGAGGCGGCCGATGACCATTATCTGACCTTATTTTCTAGCCAGCGGAATTTCGTTGCACAGTTACCCTAATGAGAGGGGATCCCTCAACATAGTGTTATGTAATATTACTGTTCTTATATATATTGCGAGAGTGCAGCCGAAAAAATTATTGTACAGTGCGTTTAATATTTTACTGAATAAATATGAAATTTATTTAAGATTGAGTCTTATATTTTATTAAAGGAAATAGAAAATTCGAGAGAGAGGACAATCATTATAGCCATTTATTATCTAGCTTATATAAAATTAAATGAGCATGAGGGGGGTAGGGCATGGGAGAGTGTATGCTGAGTCGTTGAGTAAACTATGACAAAGTACGCATCATCACCACTACCACTGTCTCAACTACTGATTTAAAAAAGCCGTCAGTATATAAAATTAGGAGTAAATATCCAATCACCATGAAAACTGCGGAGAATATTATGAGTACAATAAACTCGAGATGCTCACTATATTTTAACAAGTGCATATATAGGGACGTGAACTTAGATATTAGTAGTAAGTAATGGAAGTGATCTAAATATAGAGATAACAATAGGTAGATGGTGGGGAGTTATGGATAATATGCTAACTATTGAAAACCACTCTCTAATCAATAACATTTAATTATATACATTTATATTGAAAGTCACGAGAGAATCAGTCAAATTTTAATGAATGAGGAGGTGAAACTATTTATTCACGCTCCACGACGCGCCATGGGAACGACACACACATGTCAAACAGCACTGCACACTCGTATATATTAGGATCATGTACCTTAAATAACAACTCCTACTTCCCAGAAGTTAAAGGCAGTGAATGAGTATTGGTCATTATGAGAGTTAAGAAGACACAGGTTTCACACGAAGCACATTAAGATATATAGGATGCTTAAAATTGGGTGCTCAGTGATTTGGAGAGATGTAGCCATATGAGAGATGCTCCTTGAATGTTATAGAATATAACACTAGGAAAACATGGATGTAACTCTTGTAATAAAAGGACGCATGCTCGATAGAGAAATTTACTCTCAGAGAGAGAGAAAATTAAGTATATAGTCTCAAGAAAACTGTATTTCATACAAAACACTTTGTCTCTCAAATAAAAGAGAAGCGAATGGATGAAGAGTGACTGTAAATACCAATCTTACAGTAATTCGGATATCAGCAGTTAAATTGCAGACTTGGTTTACATACACGGCTCAATAGGAAAAGACACACACACATGATTATCCGATGAGCAAGACGCGTAGAATAACCTGCCTACGCGCATTATTAACGAGCCCACTGCGAGAGAAAGTGGTATATAAATCTACAACTAAGGTAAATTCAATCCTCTCACACGGCACAAAAATCCACGAGAATAGTAAACAGATCGAAGCCCCTAATCTGAGAGATTATCAACAAAACAAGAAACGTAAATCTGCTCTTCATTAATTGTGGATGCGCAAAACTCAAGGATACAACAGATGTGCGCAACTGTAGTTTCGGTGGATAACTCTCTGAGCACTACAATACTAATGGTCCGTTTCAGCGCACCAATAGTACCAATGTCGCCCGGATTAGAACTCGAAGTCTTTCGTGTATAGACTAAGTCAGTCTGAAATCGACAGGAGATCAATGCGAAATATTGAGCTATCTCACACGACTAAAGAGCTCCTCAAAAACTTTGGAGGCGCAAGGGGCAACCACCAGATGCCGCTTATTTCAGGAGGGTCATTACCATGTGCGGTGTCTTGAACTACTCGTATTTAGTAAAAATATACCTAACATTTATTTCACTGAGCATAACAAGGTCGTCATCCTAACGAATTATAACACTGATATCTAGAAATTTTGACTTGTATGAGTATTAAGAAAATTCGGAGTTGATATCACAAATTCTCTTTATAGCTCGAAACTCCTGTTAGCGAATGGCAGTGAAGCCCCTCACCAAAAAACTGCTGAAGCGCAATAATGGTGTGGAGTGGCTAGAAGAGGTGCTTGTAATATGCCATGGGAGTTAACCCATAAAACATCATTGTAAAAATATTTCTCATAAAGATAAGTCTTGGGGGAGTTGCCCTTTCAAGAAATGGCAAAGCATGTACTAGGTACCATGAGTATCTTAATACTGGGAATTGTAATAAAGTTCAAGTATTAGTCCCTTTTACGCCTAAGGATAATCAAACATATAAGAGAAATAATATTGAAAACAGTACGCTCGGGAATCAGAAGAACTATGTCATATAGAGATATAATAACGAAAGTAGCAAATAATCACATTAACTAGTTAACTTGGAATAAAGTAATCTTCATAATCTAGAGTATATTTAAGTGTGGAACGATGTATATATCGAAAAGAAGAGGTGATCCTAGAGAGAACTCACGATCGGATTGGATTCTCATATTGATATAAAGGCATTTAATAAAAGATGCAGAAGTGAACTGTTTCAACGAAGGAAAACACGAGCGACGCTTGGAGATTATAGAATGTAAATGTAACCTCCAAGTACGGTTCTTACACCTTGTGTCAGTAGAGCTATTCTGTAAGAGGAAACACAAGAGACTACCACAAAAAGACTCATCCTAACCATAAACCAGTATTGAGAAGATGCTTTACCTTGATGTCAAATGGGTCCAGTTTTAACAAAGGATCCCGCGGTCGAACGATTTTTGCAGAATACTCCATAATGGAAAGCGCTTTTGAAAAAAGCATGACGACTCTCCAGGAAAGAGAGAATGCGGCCTGAAACAATTAATTCTTCTATTTCGCATCTATATTTAAATTTAAGGAATATTGTTAAAAATGATTAGTACAAAGTCAGCGAAATTGGGACTTATGTGGATAGTGTACTGACACCAATCTAATTTCTCGGACTACTGTTCCCGCAGGTGATGAGGTAAGGGGGATATGATAAACAAAAGATATGTTAAGATCACCAAACAGATATATAAATAAAAGAATGGATAAGGGCTATTTGAAGAGTTGATGATTTGGAGATCAACTTTATTATAAAAAAAAGTATTAATTAGACGTATTGAGTCTTAAAAGCTTAGTACTTTAAGATATTAATGTAATAAATTGAACACTTTTACCGATGGCTTTTAAATTCAGTATTTCTTATAGACAGTAAGGAGTTTATCTAAAAGGATTTTTATATTTCCTCAAGGAATTAAATAATAACTGGGAACCCGCCTGAAAGCATTCCTGTGTATTCCTTCCTCAACGTTAAAAGAAATTTAACCTTTAGTGTTAATTCTCAGTTTATGAAAGGCTTCATGATTGTGGGAAGAGTTCGAGTGGCTATCAAAACTATAATCTAATGCATCTGCAACAGCTGCTGAAGCAAAGATCATTTCGGTTATATCAGGTCCATAACGGAGGATTGTAGGTGAAGAGTTGTTAGAGCGGCGAGACATTTTCTGTACAACTTTCCATATTGAAGAAAGGGGAGTTGTGAAGCTGACAGTCGAAGTATAAGTTCGAAAATATTGTTTACGTGTTTGTCGATTAATTCGACGAGATCTCGCGGCAGTTGCTTTAAAATTAATCTAATATTCAGCTTATGAGGTGTGTGGGGGTCCCGTATTTGTTTATTAGCCTGTATGAGATATTAATTAATATATCTTATTTACCAGGTAATATAGACTTAGGTAGCATACTCTTTAGAGAAGTCCAATAAATCAAAGATGGGTATGTCAAATAAATAATCGCAATTACACAAATGCTGAGAGATAGATTATGAGTGATTGCACACATAATGATATCTGCGCTGCATGAAGTGATAGATAAATGAGACTCAGAATAATAAATAGAAGTTAAAAAGACAGACATCAGAGGATTAGTCGATGAAATACGGCTATTATTATGAGAGATAAATGAGAAAGAGTAGTGAAATATGAGCTAGTGGCTTTAAATTAGAAAAGGAGGAACCACTTCGCTCGATTCATATAGCTCCAGTCGAAATGAGATTTATAATATAATCATTAAATTCAGGACGTAAATATTCAATTTAAGAGAGCTGATCATATAAGAATCAAATTAGCTGGGAGACGCGCAGAGATGAAATAAACGCTCCATAAGAGAATGGGACGCTATTTTCAAACAAGTAGTAAATTATTCTTATACCAGGAGGACGAGTGTGTATCCTAGAATGGCATATATCAATAAGGTCCGAGGGAGTTTGTTTGTTTCCATAGTTATAATAAGTTTGAGGGTTAGGTCATAAGAACAAGTGTTAGAACTTTTAGGACTATAGATCGCAGTGTGACTTTTTAGAGAGTTTGGCCTCTAAAAGATGTTGGGTTGGTCGAAGATTGCAATTATCTATAAATATCATCCTTTATAACAAAACCGGAGGTGGGTAGCTGCTTAAAAAGATAGGCCTAAGTATAACCAGGTGCCTCTTTATATGATTAAACTCACATATTATCTATGGAGCGAAGTAGGATACGGAACGCAGACACAAATGGAAGAACCGGATATTGAATGTATATAACGTTGCTCTGGCAACTATCAACTCGAAAGTCCAAAAAGCTAAAGATTTTATGTAAAAATGTGGTTGTAGGAACTTTGCGAGGCAGTATATTATATGAGGCGCAAACTAGAATTCCTAGACTAGGCACCTCCTCTTATAATCTATTTATAAGTTATAACCTATCACATTTTCTATATTGGATTAAACTAGTATCATTATATATGAAGTTGTTACATTGTAAAGCTCCGACGGTTGCGCGAAGAAAGATAACATTTGATCGAGTTCCTGAACGACATATGATATTTCACTTTATGAGAGGTGACATATTGCGCTTATTTAGTTAGTTGGATCTCTCTATAAGATTGCTTCAAAAAAATTATAGTAGCCCACGACAATCGTCAGAATATAAAGAGGAGAAGAGAATGCGCTGGCCACGTCAACCTATAGTTATGAGTTCGATGAATTTATGTACGTGATTCGGTAGCTCTGATCTCTCGAGAAGTGACGAATTTGGTAGCTTTCGTATTATGTATGTGGTCTTAAGGAGGTAATGTTGGAGGTGGCATACAGATAGGGAGAAAGTCCTGAAAGACCGGACCCGAGAAGGAGGAAGCAATAAATCCCTTGCATGGTAAGTAATAACTCGTAGCAACAGAGATTTGGGTCAGGAACGAGCACCCGGATTTTTAGGGAGGAGTCTTCTGTGTGTTTCTGATTGTAGCGCGAAGCATTTGTGTCACCTCTCAGTGCGAATGCGAAGCAAGCTTGAGTTCATAGCAAGTCCAAATTACGCTATGTTGATGTTGACTTGGGATGGTAGTTGGAAGACACAAAACCAGTAGTGCTCATGTTTTAGCAGATGGGTAGCGATATCAGTAATACTTAGCCAAGCAGCAGATTTTCAGAAAATGTTTGGGGAATAATGGGGCTGTATCCAAGAAAATGGAGGAGGAAAGTTGTCACCGTTTAACGGTGATCATCTTTTTGAGGAGGATGTGTGATACGCATTTCGATATTAAGAATCATCGATGTGCACTTCTAGATCCGGTGGGCCGGAAAGTCTCTAAAATGTCTGGAGACTTTGCTATCAGGTGAGAGTCATCCAGGTGGGTGATTTCATTAGGAGGTGTTAACGAAGTAATAATTATCGCAGTTAAAAGATGAGAGATATTTTCCCTCCTATTATTACATGCCGCCAAAATCAGATTCTAAACATTTGAAGCGTTTGTAGGAATTTGCGGTTTGAACATATCTCTCAGAGGTCTTTGACTTTCACGGCTCTCTGCCCTTGCGGAGTGGCAGAGAATAAGAAAGCTTTAGTGTTGCGAACACCATGCACATCAGCCTCTTATTTGAGAACTGTGATCCAATCTTCACATTAATTATTCATGTCTATGTAACATAATGGGATAATCTCTATTATGTAGAGTATGCTGAATGTTATAATAATATCTCTATCCTGAAAGAAGTTATAGGAATATTCAGAAGAGCTGGAATAATCCCTGTAAGCTAATCAGAGGATTGGAAATGTGGGTTGTTCGTATATAACAGCCTGTTGGATTGCTTCTGGGTACAATCTTATTGAATGTCAATAACTTTTGTCTAGAATAGACACTTATTTAAGCGAGGTTCTACTTATCCGAGTTTCATCTTTATCATCTGTAGGGTCGAGTGAGTGTTGTTGTTTATTGGAAAATTCGGAATTGTTTTAATAATTTTAGCGAATAATCTTATGCTCTATGGAGTGCTTTAATCTTATATGAGTTCTTGTTTAGGGACAAATCTACTTTTTCAGTATAAAAGTATGTAGCGGGAGAGATCAATTAGGGGACAAAGATGCAGGTTACTCTTAACGTAAGTTTTGCGAAGCTCAATCGAGAGGATAATGGGGAGTAAAGTTTTTGGTCATAGAAATGCTCTCCAAGCCATGTTGGAGGATGGAACTAAACTTAGTTTTTCAAATTGACCTTATATGGTTTAGTTTAAAAACTAATACTAGGGTGTAGGGTTGTGACGGCATTTTAGCGGGATTGGATCGATAAGGCTTAACTTTATATGACTATTTGTATGGACGGTTAATAATAGGTAATGGAAGGAGGCAGGTTACTAGAGTCAAACTGTCTCAGAGTTCTTCGCTGGGATTGGGGAGAAGAGTTTTACTGGAATGAGCCTGTGTCGTGGATTATAATGCGGGAGGTAGAGTGGGGCTAGCTAGCATTTGTAGAATAAAATCTGCCTTGGTCCCTGTGGGATATTTGTCTTCAGACTGGTGTATAAGCATCTCCCCTGCTCATTTTCTGTAATGGTGTATACCTTCAAAACCTCCTTTTCAACAGGTATGCAGGCATTTTAAGGAAGAGCACTGTGGGATCCTCACACAGTTTTTACAGTGGTTATGTGTGTGTTTTCACAGGGAATGTGAAATTCTTCTCCGCAGACCGTGTGTGTGTGTGTGTCATGCGGTCCTCTACAGTAATTTTGGGGATGAGCCTAAACCGCTGGCAACTTAAAGGCAAGCGTCTGAATTCCTGGAATAAACGTACGAAAATTGTAGCTTGTAAAATTTTCACCCTTGAAGGTGGGAAAAGGGGTGTTAAATGTCAAGCAATAAACAAGGATTTGGGGTGTCAGGCGGGTAGTCCCGACGATGGGGAAATCTTTTCTGCTGGAGATTTCTTAAAATGAAAGACAATATCTTTGTTTTTTTTCTATTTCTAGGTAAATTGTGTGTTCCTATTAGGATGAGTTTTCCTTATAAATCAGGAGTGAAAATAAGAGGGATATTTCAGAAAGACGTTAAGGATGACAAGACGGAACTTTGATTCCGTGTAGTAGCTTGAACGAGAAGGAACGCCATTTCTCATTAATATGACTGGAGGGTCTTCAACTTCTAAAACTTTTTCAAGTGAATCGCTAAGAATAATGGTTCTTTGCTCACTAAGAGTTTTGGAGGTAGTGGATCGCAATAAGCAATATATCGGGAATGATGGGTCAGCTGGAAGTCCCGGAGGGGAGCAGCATATGGAGTAAACAAATGAGAACGTCTAGAACGGGAGGGCACCTTTTCGGGCTTACCCCAACGGTTTGGGCACCTGGGTTGTCGAGGGCATACCAGGCGACGAATCAATGAGGTTATGCGGAGGACTTTCAGGTGAAGTAGATGGAATTAAAGCGGAAACACCTGGTCTAGGAGTAGAAGGGACCGAGGTGGGGTCAGGCTGGGAACCCTACAGATGGTAATAATTCACGTCTTCATTTGATAATGTTTTATCTTGAGGAGCCAGTTTCATAAAAATTAAACCACAAACTTCTCATCCGTAATGAATGAACTATTATAACTAAAGCAAATGAAACATATAAGTAAATAACAGAATGGGCTGGAAAGGCGTATATTTCATATGGAATGGTAGTCTTTCTCCCTACAACATGTCACAGGCCAGACTCACACAACTTCCCGGACCCCATTCCGTAGGGTAGGCTGTGGATGTGGTCTCGGAAGATCCTTCCCAAAACTCCACGCCGGTTTCCCATCAAAGAGCCGCACGGAGCCTAAATAACTTCATGTGCAGCCCGAGATTATACACCAAAGTGCAATACAGGCTCCTCTCGGTTAACTCAAAAGGTTCGGGTCCCCTAAAATTGGAGGCCGGGTTATAGGCCCAAAAGATCGGTTAATTATTAGCCTGTACCCTCATCCACGGGGAAGAATTTTGAGGTGATCTGAACACCCATGTGGGAAGAGGCACGTGATTGCCCAAGGGGTTGTGATAGGAAAAATGGGAGGACAAGCTCTTTCAGAGAGGAAAAGTATGTACAAAGAACGCAAAGGAACTGGACAGCGGGAATATAGATAGAAACTGCGGTACCAAGCAAAAAATTCCTATAGGATCCCATTCATTCCTATCTTAATTAAGATAGGAATGGATGGGATCCTATAAGAATTTTTTGCTGGGTAGAGGAGGAGGATTGAAAGATAATTAGAAAAATGAGGGGAGAGAAAGAAGACTAAAGAAGACATATGTGACAAATACACATACTGGTGCTGGAGCCGAAGGGATACACAAAGTCCCCCGCACAGTGTAATAAAGTACGACACACACATTGTAATTGAGTAATTTGCAATTCTAAATTCATATTATTAAAAGAAAATTTTTTTAAATGATTTAAATTTTTTTTTTTTTAAATGCCAGCTTCGATTATTCATATTTAGCGAACATTTAGAATATGATGCAGAGTGATGGCAAAATGAAGATTATTTTTTGCTCTTGGTAGTTCCAATAGTCAGAGGTTGTGATATTACCTTCTTGACACGATTCTCATGCACAGATGCAACATTTGGTAGAGGTGGGTCGTTCATCGACGAACGACTCATTTCAGTGAGTGATTAAAAATCGTTAATTAAAATGGAGTCAAGATTCACCATGAATTCACAAAAAATAGGTTAAAAATGTATAAATTTACAAAAGCTAAAAATAAAAAAAGTATGTAAGTGTCTGTGTATGTGCTGAACACAAAAAGATGTACCTATCCAACTTTATATATACCCTGAAAATTTCATAAAGATCAGTCTTGAAAAAACATTTTTTGTAGCAGATATGAAAAAAATCATCACAGCGGGTTGTAGATCGTTGATCTAATAATGTAATTTTAAAAATTTCAAACCATTTCGGCTAAGAATGTGCACCCAATAATAATAAAAATAATGAGCATGGGATAATCAATTGGCCCTAGAGAAAACATCTTATATAACTATTTCGCCGAATTATAGATACCATGAAAATCGGATATAAAAATATCCAATCAGATTGTCATAAAAATATTTAATCCGATGGTTTTCAAAGAAAAGTGGGGTCATTTGACTTCTCCAAAGCTCGCCTATTTTTTAGATTTCATTGGACTCTCCCACTATTCGATTTTTTTTTCTTTGCCAAGTTCAGTTTGTTTTATGCATTTGTACACTGTCAGTATAAACACATTATTTTATATAAATAGGTAACCATTATTTTTTAAAAATATTAGTTAGTTTTTCTCTTAAGATTTTACTACTACTACTGTAAGGGAGTGGAGAGAGGAATGGGAGTGAATTGGGCAGACTCGTGAAGCGGGATCGCTGCCCCCCTGATTCAGGGAAATAAGGGGTTCCCTGTACCTTGAAAGGTGCAAAAGGTCTCGGTCGCGAAGTTGTAATTCCTGTAAACAAACAGCCAATGACTGATGAGCGACAAATAATCTTCTTAGTTCTTCGTAATTAGTAAAATATCAGCGGCAGTTCCATTGGATGAAACGTGCCATAATCGGTAAAACAATCGATGTTCAGGACGATCCGTGATAATAATCGCGATGTTCTGGGATTTGGCAGTCTTCTCAGAGGATAAAGTCTCATGGTCCCGTGAGCTGCCGGACGACCCACCGACCGGAACTTCAAATCCCAGGGGGAGAGGAAGATCACGCAGCAGGGATATGTGTGGACCCCCCAGCTTCTGAGAGGGCGCCCAGAGTAGAGCCAGATGGCTCAGTCGAAGAAGTCGAAGGGGAATAGGCAGAGGGAAGACTACTCCTTCCTCCTGCGTCCACCAGTGGCCAACCCACCCTCAACACACATCAAGGCCGCGCCACGTTTACCCGAAGGTAGACTGCGGTCGGGCAAGATTTCAATTGATACCTCCTTGGACCTCCCCAATTTCAGCACGTGGCAATCCTACGGAATAGTAGTAGTACGAAGAGTCCATCGTGGCATCCGAGAAAGTTTCAGAATCGCTTGAATATTGTAGAAGCGAAGCGATCTTAGGCGGCGTGAGTAACAACAGATCAGAACGGGAAGAGGTTGGGCCACTGTTCCTTGATTGCCCACGTGAGTTGTCAGTGCGGCGAGCCAGGGACAGGTCACCCAGTGCAAACGGGTTCTTTTTGTTTCAAGAAGTCTGTGGCTCGATATGCGAGCGAGTACGGATGTCTGGCCTGGGAAGATCCACCCTTGGAGGGACTTTCGTAACCGTTAAGAGGGTAGTCTTGTTTCCCCGGAGAAACAGAAGCAGGTCGTTTCCGAGAGATGGTACAGGTAAGCTCAGATGACGAACATGGAAGTTTGCCAGAGACCTCAGAAGCAGAACAGGTCGCAAAATCAGGTATTACCTTGGGAGCTGCATGAACCTCTACAATGTGAGGAGCATGAGAGAGGATCGTGTGTGTCGGCGAAGCACGACGAGTGGTCAGGCGGACCGTGGTAGTAGAGTTGGGAGGACAATTGTCCAGAGCCACATGTAAGACCAAGTCAGGTGATCCGTTAACCGGCACGAAAGGCCGAATGGTCGAACGTGAAAGTGGAACAAGTTCCGGACACAACGCACAAGGACGATGGGCAATGTTAGAGGCAATCACAGATGCAGTGGTCGTTGCAGCAGCATAATAAAGAGGAAGATAAACTAGCTTCTCCTTCGCACGGCGGGTAGCCTCTCGACGGCCATACTTATGAAGGGCGCACTGCTAAAGGATTCCCTCCCTCAAAGGCAAAGGGCAAAGAAGGGCCAGTGGAGCAGAGGAGGGCTGGGAATGTGGGCCCTTGCAGTTAGGGCAACATGGAGTATTTCTCAGTTTGAGTGGAGAGAACTTCCACATGTCGAACATATGGGCTGGGGAGACCGACAATATATCTGAGGAGGACTAAATTTATGGAACTTGAAATATCTCGGGAAGGTCACATAAGTCCGAACCGTGTGCATGGTAAAACCAAGTTTTACCTTGGATGGAGGGAAAGGCACAGATAAGGTAAGTAAAAGACGAGGGTTCGTCGTTGAGGGGTTCTTACGTGGAGGGAACCGATAAATATCGGTGATAGGCATGTGGTGATTCTGTAAATGAGGAAGAATGTGAATAAAGCATCGGAACAGAGCTCAGCACATATACGGTACCCTTCGACGTGTTACGAACATTGTCAGGTTTAGAAAGGATAGGGATCTTCCCCAGATGTGATAGGGAAGCAAGTACGTTGCTTTGGGTACGAGAGGCAGCACGAACCAAGATGGAACAGTTCCTCATTGGCGTAGCCTGTGGCTCAGTAGTTTGAAGAGCAGCTTCCAAAGCATCACTATGGATGAGCTGGCTTACAGAAGTCAGTGGAAGAGATAACGTCGAATAAAAATAAAGCGGGTAGGAAGCAAGACCTGGGGTCCCTGGAGGGGTGTCTGAGAAAGCGATCGTCAGAGTTGGCTTATTCTAGCGTTGAGGAATGGGACCCTGCTGACGGAGGGGCTCTTGGAGATGGGTGAAGTAAGGTTTGAGAGATCAGGGTATTCTGAGAGGCCACAACAGCCTCACCTGGTCAAGACGGGGTAGTCCTTGAAACGGGTCCGTAATTGAGGACTATTGGGTGGGTGGTAGAATACCAACCATTTCATCAATAAGGGCATCAAAGCCCCTATTGGTCGCTGGTCTGGAAACGGCCAGGGAGGGGTTAAGTTGGGGGCCCGACAGATGGTGATTGGCGCCTTTCTTGAAAACGTTTGATCTTTTTTTTATTTTTCCCCATAAGAAATACTCCTGTAAAACATCTGCTCTGCAATAAATAAACACAAATGATGAATATAAGTATAAATCCCGAGAGCCTAACCACGCCCACCATTGGCCCAGAGCATACCTCCCTCCTAGAACCCCACCCGTAGGGTGGGCAATGGGTATGGCCTCGGGAAAGCTCCCCGGAACCCCGGGTCCAACCCCGAACATGGAAAATAATAGCCGTGCACTACACGGATAAGAAGCGAAGCCCAAGATTATGCGACCAAGTGCAGGACAGCCTCCTCAGTGGCTAGGCAAGGTTCGGTCCCCAACAAGAGACGGCGGGAGAAAGGAGAGAATAATCGGTTTTTAACCTGTGCCCTCACCCAGGTAGGAAAATTGGCATATGACACACACACAGACAACAGCCAGGTAACCAAAAGAAATCAAGGGGATGGCGATACTCTCAGAAGAGAGATCAGGAATACGTAGAGTAGTACGTACTGAAAACGGAGTGGAAGGGACGGGTAAGATGAACGAGATACTACTACTACTACCACTATAATAATAATAACAATAATAAAAACATACTATAGAACATAAATGGAAAGTAGGCCGAACTCAAAAATAACCTAATAACCTAATTCTTCGTAGATACCATTCGAAAAAGGTATCTGAGCCCCCCACCCCACCCCGACAAGGTGGGGTACGTTAACGGGGGATAAAAAAAAAAATAAAAAAATAAGAATAAAAAAATAAAAATAAAAAAATAAATAAAAAATTAAATAAATGAAAAAATAAAAAAAAAATAAAAAAAAAAAATAAAATAAAAAAATAGAATAAAAAAATAAAATAAAAAATAAATAATAATAAAAAATAATAATGAGGGGAAAAACGATATTACAAAATTTATTTGCTTTAAAAAAAAAAAAAAAAAACTACATAAAAAATTAAATTAAAAAAATTGCTAATCAGGATTCGTGAATTTTTTTAAATGAAATAGTACTTTCAATATAAGAAACTAGTTTTACCTTATTTAATAGAAGAAAAAAAAAAAAGAAAAAAAAATGAAACTTCCTTCAACAAAATGAAACTTTGAAAATTAAAAATTAGCACCAAACAATTTTAACAATAGTTATTAATTCTTTGATTTCCTTTTTCCTCTTCCAAATCCAGAGAGACCAAGACAGGCAATTGGTATTCCAGCAACTTCCTTCGTTTTCACAATATCCACGGCAACACCTGTGAGAATAATATAAAAAAAAATTCACAAATAAACTAAAATAACTAATACTTATCTAAATTAAACATGCGAAAGTTAATAATGCACCCTCTTCTCCTGGTTTCATTCACCAATCTTTCCTTTCTTGCTACCTTTCACCCACCAACCTTTGTCTTTGTACCTTTCACCCTCCTACCTCAAGATTTTGAGTTCATGCTTCGCTCATTCATGCAGAAGCTTTAAGTATTTCCATAAATTTGGTTGACGTTACTAAAAGTCGGTAAGAAATTCAAAAATTAACTAACTTGAAAGCATAAAAACAATATAAACTAAAATACAAAACACGTACTTAAAACCTGGGAAAATGGGAAACTACCGCATTGAAAAAAATTTCGTGTTGGCAGCATTTATTACTACTGCAGTACTTGAAGAAAAAAAAAAATATGAAGATTCACTTGTAAATGCGTCTTGCAGTTTTAGAATCTATCAAAAACATGAAGTTTGGAAGCGTCTTAAATCATTTTACATCATCTCAGACTGGCAGTGTGGTTTACATAAGGAACGCTCATATGCACAATTTAAACCTATCGATAAAGTCTGGCACAATTTAAACCTATCGATAAAGTCTGGCACAATTTAAACCTATCGATAAAGTCTGGCACAATTTAAACCTATCGATAAAGTCTGGCACAATTTAAACCTATCGATAAAGTCTGGCACAATTTAAACCTATCGATAAAGTCTGGCACAATTTAAACCTATCGATAAAGTCTGGCACAATTTAAACCTATCGATAAAGTCTGGCACAATTTAAACCTATCGATAAAGTCTGGCACAATTTAAACCTATCGATAAAGTCTGGCACAATTTAAACCTATCGA
Source organism: Trachelipus rathkii (assembly GCA_015478945.1). NCBI lineage: Eukaryota > Metazoa > Arthropoda > Malacostraca > Isopoda > Trachelipodidae > Trachelipus > Trachelipus rathkii. The sequence goes on from JABUQX010088664.1 coordinate 48,289, forward strand.
TAAAGTCTGGCACAATTTAAACCTATCGATAAAGTCTGGCACAATTTAAACCTATCGATAAAGTCTGGCACAATTTAAACCTATCGATAAAGTCTGGCACAATTTAAACCTATCGATAAAGTCTGGCACAATTTAAACCTATCGATAAAGTCTGGCACAATTTAAACCTATCGATAAAGTCTGGCACAGAAGTTTTATTTCATAACTTCTTTCTTTCAATATCTATCCTTTTCTTTGATTTCTTTCTGCTCACAAAATAGCACCGTTTTAAGTAAAGCACCGTCCACCCTTTAAACACATCACTTATCACACATTTAAGGCTTTGTTCTACAGCCTACCCTTTACTTTTTCATTGATGACTAATCTGCTATTTCCATCATCTAGCCACATTTACGATGATGGCTCCACCATTCTATGCTCTATTAACTTTGAAAAGCATCATACTCAATAGAAAATAGATGATCTTGGTAGGTGGCCTTAGAACAACTGACCTCCGATCGCTCTCCCTCTCTCACTTCTAACTTGCCCATAGAAAACAACATTGGTTTCTCAATGCCTCAAAAACTCATTTTCTTCATCTTTCTATGCAAGGTAATCCTCCATGCATCAATAGAATCTTCAAAACGAAAAACTCAAACATTCATCTGCTTTTAACATTTCTTTTTCTCTTCAACTTTCCTGAAAGAAATCACATTGTTTCTCACACTAAACAGGTTCTTAAGAAGAAAAAGTACATAAGAGTAAAGTTATGGTAGAGAGAAGAGAGTTCGTGGTGTGAAATATTGGATGGGTGAGCAATTGGAACAAGTATGTGAGCTTAAATATTAAAGATATATGTTGGATGAAAGAGGCGGAAGATGTAGAGTGTAGTAGGAAAGTTGTGAAAGGTAGGAAGATGGCTGGTGCAATTAAATCCATGGTGAATACAAAGGGACTAAGTCTTGAGTACGCTAGGGTTTTAAATGAGGGTATGTTGCTACCGGTGTTAATGTATAGTAGTGAAACTATGGTATGGAATAAGAGAGATAGATCTAAGGTACAATCTGTTCAAATGGACAATCTTAGGGGCGTGTTAGGTGTGAGAAGAATTGATGAAATAAGGAATGAACGCATTAGGGAGTTGTGCGGTGTGAAGAAGGGCGTAAATGAAATAACGAAAGTAAATTGAGATGGTTTGGTCATATGGAAAGGATAGATGATAGTCGGTTGGTTTGGTGGAAGTATAGTGGTGAGTATGCTGAAAACCGACCGGCTGGGAGACCGAAGAAAAAGTAGATTGGGTCAGTAAAGGAGTGCCTGAAGGAGATAAATGTGAGTTTGACAGAGGCGAGAAGAAAGTTGCATAATAGGGGTGAATGGCGGCGTTATGTGAGAGGGTATGGTTGTGGGCTTTGCCCAGGGGTTAAACCCCACATTGACGAGATACCATAGAAAGGATCCGTCGCAGTCGCGTAAAGACTTAGGGTGGATTTTTCTGACTGCGTTGAGTTTCTCACTGAGGAGTACGGAGGGGGCGCTAAGGGGAGGGGATGCCTTTTCTTCTCGACTTGCGTGATGTTTTACTACTACTTTTCTATTTCCGATGTATGCTAAACGCACCCCATCCCAACTTGGGGGACT